>CAUYQV010148389.1:0-80006 GCA_963574575.1 Galagoides demidoff | reverse complement strand
CTTGGGAGGCGGAGGCAGGAGACTCACTTGAGCCCAGGAGTTGGAGGTTGCTATGAGCTGTGATGCCATGGCACTCTACCCAGGGGGATAGCTTGAGGCTCCATCTCAAAAAAAAAAAAAAAAAAAGAATGGAAGAAAAAGTATCCAATGTACTATTATGAAGCAAATGCATAATCACCTACACATTCATGCCAATAGTAAAACAAAACTATAGTCCAGAAAGAATGAAGGAAGAGGAGAGAGAGGGGAAGGGATGGCTGGGAAGATAGAAGCTATGTGGTGGGCCCTCTTCTAGTTTGCATAATACAATGCTGCATTTAAAACTATTAAGAGTAGAGTATAAATCTCTTAACACAATAAATAAATGAGGTGATAGTTATTCTAACAAGTTTGATGTAAGCTTTCCACATTGTATATAAAACCAGTACATTGTACCCCATAAATTCATTAATGTACACAGTAATACTTTAATAATGAAAATTAAAAAACAAGGTCCCATATTATTTAATATTGTATGGAAATTCTTGGCAATGCAATCAGGCAAGGGAAGTATCTAAAGGGCATTCAAATGAGGACAGAGGAGGTCAAGTCCTCACATGTTGATGATGTATCTTTACACTTATAAAATCCTAGAGACTCAACCAAATAACTCATAGATGTGATCGCAATATACACTAATGTCTCAGTCTATAAAAATCAATGTCCACAAATTAGTAGCCTTTGTATATGCAATAGCAGCTAGGTTAAAAACTAAATCAAGGACATAATTCACTTCACAGTAGATATACCTCACAAAAAGGTGAAGGATATTTACAAAGGAAATTATAGCAATCTAAGAAAAAAAATAGCAGAACACAATAACAAAATGGAAGAATATACCATGTTGTTGGCTAGGAAGAATCACCATTTTTCAATAGTCTATTGTACCCAAAGCAATCTACAGATTCAATGCAATTCCCATTATAATACCAACATCATACTTTGAAGAACTGAAAAAAATGTACTTCATTTTGTATGGAACCAGAAGAATACCCTGGATAGTCAAGGATATGTTAATAATGTAAACAAAGCTGGCAGTATCACCCTACCAGAGTATAGGCTACATGGTATTGATATTGGTGAAATACCATGATATTGGTGAAAAATAGAGACATAGACATGTAGAACACAATAGAAAAAAAGAAGTGAAACCAGTCTTTACCTGCCATCTGATCTTTGATTAAATAAAACAAAAACATACTCTGGGTAAAGGAATCCCTATTCATGATAAATGGTGCTGAGAGAACTGGACGACCACTCATAAAAGAATAAAACTGGACCCACACCTTTCACCACTTAAAACTGACTCAACATGGATAAAATATTTAAATCAAAGGCATGAAATGATAAAAATCTTAGAAAAAGTATGGGGAAAATTCTTCAATGTGTTGGACTGGGGAAAGATAGCATGACAAAGACTTCAGCAACAATCAGACAACAAAAATAAACAAGTGGAACTTACTTAAGCTGAAAAGCTTCTGCACAGCTAAGGAAACAACAAGTAAGGCAAAAGGACAATCTTCAGAATGGGAAAAGATTTTCAGGATATGAATCTGACAAAGAGTTAATAACTAGAATCTACTGAGAACTCAAATTGATCAACAGCAACAAAACAAGCAAACAATCCCATCTACCACAGAGCAAGAGATATGACAAAAACTTCTCTGAGGAAGACATACCAAAGAGTAACAAACATTTCAAAAGAAGCTCATCATTCTTGATCTTCAGAGAAATGCAAATTAAAACCACCGTGAAATATCACCTAACCCCAGTGAGAAAAACCCACAACAAAAAGTTTCAAAACTGCTTATGCTGGCATGGATGTGGAGAGACAGGAATACTTTTACACTGCTTGTGGAAAGGCAAACTAATACAACCTCATTGGAAGGAAGAATGGAGAATCCTCAAAAAATTCAAAGTAGACCTCCCTTTTGATCTTGTAATCCCATCACTAGGAAGCTACCAAGATAAAAAATTTCTTTTACTATAAGGACATTTGCCTAGATTATTTATTGCAGCTCAATTTACAAATGCCAAAATGTGGAAACAACCTAAATGCTCATTAACCCTAAAAAGGATTAACAAGCTATGGAATGTGTATACCATGGAATATTATTCAGCCAGAGAAAAGATGAAGACTTCACAACTTTTGCATCAACCTGAATGGATTTGGAACACATTCATCTTAGTAAAGTGTCACAAAAAGAAAGAAGGGAGAATCCAAGTAACCCGTTTTTAATATGAAGCCAGTAGATGAACTAATACATGTCCACATAATAAATAAACTAAAATCAATTCAAGGTGAAGCATGGGGGAAGATGGGAGGGGGATGGGTGTGCTCCCACTGAATGGTCACAATGTTAGGGTATATGGCACTCATCTTAGGGGCAGGACACAATTATAAGAGGGATGTTACCTAACAAATGCAAACATAGTAACCTAAATCTTTGTACTTCAACTAACCTGAAACAATAAAGAATATGCAAAAAACTCATTTTATCCATTGGCAATCCTCATTGTCTCAATAACTGAATTTTTGTACAAAGAACAAATGGCCCTAGACTGAAGCTCCCTGTGGTTTCAGCAACAAATGGAGAATGCTGCCTTCAGGCATGAAATTCAGGCAGCTTACAGATAACAGAAAAGGTCAAGAATTAGATTCTCACCTAGCCTTCAGAAGAAAGGAAGGCTTGCTATTTACAGCACTGTGAAACAATTGATTTGGGTTGCTTTAATCCACCAAGTTTGTGGAATTTAATATGGTAGTGATAGCTCATTTATAGTTTATATAAGAAGCCAAAAATGTGACTTACTTCCAATCTTGAATGGAATATATGAATAGCTTGCAAGTTAACATTCTCATGCTTAGGACAGGTACGGGGGCCAACACCAGTCTTACTAACACATTGGGAGGCTGAGAGGGGTATATTACTTGATCTCAGAAGTTTGAGAATAGTCTGAGCAAGAGCAAGACCCTTTCTCTACTAAAAATAGATTAGCCAGTCATGATGGTTGGTGCCTGTAAATCCAGATACTCAGAAAGCACAAGCAAAAGAATAGCTGCCCACAAGTTTGGGGAGAGCTATGATTACACCACAACACTCTACCTAGGGCAACAAAATAAGACTCTGACTCATGGGAAAAACAAAACAAAACAAAGAGGGAAAAAATTCTTATCCTCACATCCAAAAAAAGGAGCTGAACAAACTGAAAATCAATACATATTCTCATATTTATCAGCAAATTAACTTTATATGTAGAAAGTATGAATACTGGAGACATGTGAATATAGAGAATTATATCCTACTGGGGGAGAAGCCACAGCTAAAGTCTCAGTGCAATATGAAAGTAAAATTAGCTAATTCTTTGAACTAAGTGTAGAATTAGTTAGCTTGAGAAATCAAATTTCCATGGGACACATCCTGAGAGTAGGAGGAGAAATGAAATTTCATGAGCTTTACCTCCAGGAGAGCCGCTATGAGAACCACCAAATTTTTTAGATGAATATTATAGAAAAAGCCTTTAAAACTTTCCATAGGAAAGAGAGAAAAATATGGAGAATGGAAAAATATGAATTTAGCGATTGCTATTTCTTCATTTTTTACCTAAGAAAGAAAGATAAATAGAGCTTGCGATGGTCTCTAGCCATAAAAGACTAAGAACTGATTAAAGGAATATAGGATAATTGCCTATAGCCGTTTGTGACTACCATATCACCATGTCTTCTACAAAACATTAGGATAATAGAGTGTAGAACAACCACAAGCCTTACACTCCATTTGAGAAAGCATTTGGAGGGAAACTGAAGACAACAGTGGAGACAAACACAAGTGTGCTAGGATAAAAAAAAAAAAGTAACTAGCTGGATCCAGTGGCTCAAGCCTCTAATCCTGGTACTTTGAGACATCAAGATGGGAGGATTACTTGAGATCAGGGGTTCTTGAAATCCTGAGCAAAGCGAGTCTTCTACTCTAATAAAAATTCAAAAGTCATCTGAGCATTGTGGCAGCCTCCTGTGGTCCCAGCTACTTGGGGTGTAAGGCACTTAAGCCTAGGAGTTTGACTGTGCTGTGAGCTAGTCAGAGGGCAGGGCACTGTAGCTCAGGTTACAGAGTGAGACTCTGTCTCAAAAAATAACAACAACAAAAGAAATCAAGTACAAGGAAAATTTTAAAAGTAGTGACAGAAAAGCAACTTATCATTTATAAGGGAAGCACATACAATTATGAGTGTACTTCTTGGTAGAAATGTTACAACCAAGAAAGAGTGAGATGATAGAGATATACTCAAAGTACTGAGAAAAAAAAAAAACTCTGCAAATCAAGATACTATAACTAAAACAAATTTATCTTTTAATAATGAAGGCATTTTTCCTAGACAAAGTTTGGGAAAGTATTTCCCGCCTTATAGAAAATACTTAAGAAAATTATTTAAAAACACAAAATAGACATGCCTATACGGACATGAAAGTGTATATCTCCCTGGTAGAGATAAACACATAGACAAATACAGGTAATGTAGCATTGTAAATGGTTGTGAGTAAATTACTTAATAGGAATATGAAAGTTTAAATAAATAAACTTGTTAATGAATGCTCCAATGAAGAGAAGCAAACACAGGCCTTAAGAGTACAAAATGTGTACGTGTGTAATGGAAATAAATTTGTAGAGTTTTTGCATATGATGGAGGTTAATTTATCAACATATAACAAATGGTTATTTACTAAAAGATATCATACACAGCCTGAATGTAACCATAAGGAATGAACTATAATAGATACACAGAAGATAAAGAAAAAAGGAAGAGAAGAAATCGCCAGAAAAACTTTTTAAATACAGAAAAAGGTATCAAGTTAGGAAGAAAGGAACAAAAAAAAAAAACTTCAAAACATAAATAAACAAGAAAATGGCAATAATAAGTGCTCATCTATCAATAATAACCTTAAATATAAATGCACTGAATTTTTCAGACAAAACACGTACAGTGACTATGCAGGATTTTAAGAAAAATTCATGATACTTTGTCTATTAAAGAATCTCTTCTAATTTTAGCTAAACATAAAGAAATAGAAAAAGAACATTTTATGCAAAAAAAAATGCTATATTTATATAAGACAAGATAGGCTGTATGTCTAAAACTTTCTCTAGAAACAATCAGGTTAGTAAATCATGGTAATTGGGTGGGTAGACATAATAACTTTATGTATGTAACAAACATCAAAGCACCTACATCCAAAGTATTCACAGATTTGAATATTTGAAAGGAGAAATTGACAGCAATACAATAGCAGTAGGAGATTGCAATACCCTAACTTTAATAATGGGGTGAGCATCCACAAATAAAATCAATATAAATAAGAGACTTGAGCCTAAACCACTAGGCTAAACCATTGGCCTAAACCACTGTAGTAGGTGGAATTCTTGTTTAATCTTTATGATTCCACAAAATTCAAATGTTGAAATCTATTTCTTAATGTAATAGTATTCAGGGATGAGGACATAAGGATATCATTAGAGCATGAGGATGGAGCTGTCATCAATGGAATTAGAGCATTTACGAAAGGGACCCCAGGGAGTTTGACCCTTCCATCATGTCTGATTGAAACAAGAATGTGCTATCTCTGAAGCAGAGGGTGAGCCCAAGGCCTAGGCAGACACTGAATCAGCATGCACCTTGATTTTGGTCTGTCCAGCCTCAGAACTGTGAGCAATAAATTCTGTTGATTGTAAATTTTCCAGTCTGGGTTATTTTATTAGAGTGGTCAAATGTAGCAGGAAACTGATGCACAAAGAAGACTCCAGACACCAGTTGGAAGAGGAAGTGGCTTTATTTCTCTGGCCGGGAGACTCAGTGGACTAGTGCCCAAAAAACTGAGCCCCCTGACTTAATCTATTGCATCTCTTTTATACATTTTTTAGGACTAGAGTGCACATGAGAGTGATAAAAGATGTGAGAGACGTGAGAATCGTGAAGGTCCCAGGAAACAAGGGGAAGGTCAGGTTGGCCCATGCCCTTGAGATCGGTTGGGCTACCTGTCCTCAAAGGTGACAGAAGGTTAAGGAAGTTACAAGGTTACTATCTAGACCCAGCACATGTCAAGGGAAGAGCATACAGATAACAGAGACATCTGCTACAGTGGAGGTAAGAGTGTTACAGACGGTTTGGCTAATGCCTATACAGGGTGACTAGGACAAATCTTTAGCTCTGCTTTTACTCTCTTGCCTCATTCCCTGCTTTGAGACTCAGAACAGCCTGTTATGGAGTCTTATCACCATCTTCATCAACCTGTGTCACAGTTCGTTGGTGGTGCATGTAATACACTTCACCTGAGGCTCTTTGAAACACAGCTGAACTCACTAGGTTCCTTATCATCTGGAGGAGATAAGCACGGGAGGAGAAGGCAAGTATCCAATAACAGTAAGAATCCTATTATAAGGGTCTTAAAATCTCCAAAATCAGAGAACCATTCTTCAAAGATGGATTTCGGATTAAATATGTGTCATACCTGTACCAGTACATGAGTCAATTTGTAAATTTCATTAGCCATATTTTCTACCACTTGACCTTGATCATATATTTTTAGACAACAGTTGGTCAGATTGAACTTTTCATATACTCTTTATTCTACAGCAAGTAAATAATTTAAAGCCAATTTGTTTTGATACACAGCATTTATTATTTGAGTTTGCTGGTAGGCAAGAAGGGTCAAAGCTTTGCTAGTCTCATTAGTGATTACTTCTAAGACTGCCTGCAATTGTATGATACGATTTAGTATATAGATAGGGGTTCAGTAACCACATGATCCATCTTCTGCCTATGGGGCTGGCTCATAGTATTATATTATTCTTTCTAGAGAGGCACTTATTCTCTTTCCACTCCCCTATTTATAAGTCTCAACGATGTCATTGGACTTCTTCCTCTGGGGTGGCTACTGGAAGTTCAAATAGCTCTCTTGCCTTGATGGGCAGTAGAAAGAAAGAGGGTTTTTATAAAGTCTATAATATAGTCAGTATAATTGCCTATAAACCAACTGTCCATGGGTTAGGTAACCCAGCATATGCCTTATTCCCACAAATCCAATACATTCTCTGAGGGGCACTCCAGTTTCGTGAGAATCCTGGATGCCATCAGGCACCTCTGAGTTCAGAGAACTGGTCTAGGGGATTTAGCTCTGTCCAATTCAGTCCCTACCAGACAGTAATTCCAGTAGCAGCATTGTACAGTCTTTGACTTAGGCAATGTAGCTGTCCTACTGGCACAGTGAGATTTTTCTCTTCACTTCTTGCTAGGCAATATTGTCTGATAATTGGGGCCTTCAGGATCCACACACTGTCCTTCAGGTTTCTCTGATATGGAGTAATGTCTGGGTTAGGCTCAGTGGGACTAAGTTCTCTAGCCACTCCTGTCCATCAATCTCCCGTCATAGTTCCTCCACATATAAAGCAAAAAGTTACATTCAAGGACTGTGCCACATTTTCAGCCAATTGAAAGAATGAATTCTTTGGGCCCTTTGGGAGTACTGGCACAGGCTACTCCAATTCATCATAGAAGGTATGGTAAACAGCCACCTGACTGGCCTGACAGGAGGCAACCTGCCCGCTGACTCTTAACTGACATATTGGGTCTAGGCTAGTGCCATCTATTCCCAAAGAGATGACTTATTCTTTTGCCCACTTAGGGTTGGAGTGATTACTTATAGTTAGAATTAAGGGGTTGCAAGTTTCAGTACTGAATCAGCTGGTGCTTCCCCTTTTTCTAGTATGAACTCTTTCTGGCTATTATCTTCCATACTCCAGATGCCTTCTATTACACATGAACAGTCAGCACATTCAGCACATGTGTAGTGTATAGAGTACAGATACTTCTGGTTTCTCCTAAAAGACCTTTCCCAGTCAAGTGATCCATACAACATTCTATGCTTGCTATGTGCAAGTTTTAGCGCTTGGCATGTGTCAAATTTAAGAGAAACCTGGATTGAACTTCATAACCTTGATTTCTCACTACTAGAAGTTCCATCTCTGCTCTCCAATCTACTGATTCTGTTCTGATCGTAAACTCATAGTAATTGGATGGCTCTGAGGGATTGTAGCAAACATGAGATTGCCCATTCCTAGGGTCACACACCTTATATTGAGTGGTATTATATAAGCAAGTCCCTTGCTGAGTCCCTGTATATTCATAGTAACTATAAAACAATAGAATAGTTGTCACTCTCTGGCCTACTTTGGTTACCTTATGGATACATTGATTACAATTTTCTATATTAGCATCCTGAATATTAGCACAAACTAAAGTCCACTTAGCTCTTATAAGTCCGATAAAGAACAGTCCCACAATGATGTAGATCCTCATGCTTCAGCCATGCATGGACCAGTCAGCTCCCAGAGTGTGACTGGAGCAGGGCTTGCCGTTCTTCGCAACACCAGCTTGAGAGGATTGTAAGGGTCCGACGTGGCCTCCCAAGGATCAGGGGTTGTTAGTGTGTGGAGCCCATGCCGTGGGAACTCAGGGTTGGTTGTAGCTGTCACGTCCTGCTCAGTCCAGCTCCTCTTAGGTGGAGGTGGGCCCTCCTCCAGTTCTGTAGCAGTCTTCACTCTGTTGTAATGGATCCAGGCAGGAATTTCTGCTACTCTCACAGCAGTAGGTGTGGTCAGGATAACATTGTAAGGGCCTTTCCACTTTGGCCTTGGGGGAGACACGTTCCAATCCTTGACCCACACCATAGCTCCTGGGGAGAAAGGGTGAACGGGGGAGGGGGAGGCGCGGGGGAACAAACTAACAGGACATCCCTCGTTCACTCAGTCATCCCAACACTGCTTCTGCCACTTTTCCCAGAGCCTGCAATTGCTTCCTTAATTACATCTCTTCCAATTCCCAGGGGGCTCCTGGCAAGCTCCGTAGTAAGGGGGGTGGCCTATGATACAAAATCTCATAAGGCGAAAATCTGATCCTCTTAGTGGGAGTACACCTAATCTTAAATAACACCAAGAGCAGGGCGCTTATCTACTGTAAGCTTGTCTCCTGGCATACTTTCCCTAAACTTGTTTTGATAGTTCTATTCATGCATTCCACCTTTTATGAGCTTTGTGGGCAATAGGCTATGTGGAGTTTCCAAGTGATGCCAAGGATTTTGGCTGTCTTCTGGACCGATTTGGAGATGAATGCTGTCCCGTTGTCTGACTCAATCCATAGCAGGAGCCCAAACTGTGGTATAATGTCTCTCAAGAGTGCTCAGGTGACTTCTTGTGCCTTCTCAGTGTGGGTAAGATATGCTTCTACTCATCTGGAATAGGTGCAAACCATCACCAGTAATTACTTGTTCCCTTTACATCTGGGCATTTCAGTAAAGTCTACCTGGAAGTCCTTGAAGGGCGTTGCTCCATATGATTGGACTTCTGGGGGTACCATTGATCCTTGGCGAGCATTGGACTGGCTGCAGGTGACACATCATTGACTGATGGCTTTGGCCAGGGATGCCAGGTGAGAGATGTACCGGCCCAGCAACTTCACCATAGACTCATGTCCCAGATAGGTGCTCTCGTGCATTGCCTTTACTGCAGTAGCTCCTAGAAGCTGGAGGACTGTTACTCTGTCAAGCATCTTCATCCATCTTCTCTCTGCTTCCTGGCTCCCGTCCACTGCCAACCATTCCTTCTCCTCCCAAGAATAGATAGGGGCGAGCTCTGGAACTCATTGGATGAGGGGAGCCACTCACAACCTCTGGTATGGCTGGGAGGCAGCCCTCTTTGCCTCAGTATCAGCTCTGGTGTTCCCCTTAGGGATGGCGGAAGCATCTCTTTGATGTCCACAACAGTGCATCACTGCCACTTTCTGAGGTTTCCATACTGCCTCTAGCAACTGAAGTATCTCCTGCTGATACTTAATGTCCTTTCCCCCAGAGTTTAAAAGTCCTTTTTCCTTATATAATACCCCATGCACTTGGAGAGTCAGAAAAGCATCTTTTGAGTCAGTGTAAATATTTACACTCTTTCCTTGGCTTAGTTCTAAGGCTCAGGTCAAGGCAATTAACTCAGTCTTCTGAGCTGATGTTCCTTGGGGTAGGGACTTAGCTTCTACAGTCTCTGTTAAGGTTACCACTGCATACCTAGCCCACTGCTCATCTTGTGTTGTCACATAACTGCTTCCATCTACATACAAGTTCCAATCTGCATCTGTCCAAGGCTGATCACGCAAGTCAGGTCTGCTAGAGTACACATTATTTATAACTTCCACACAATCATGCTCAGTTTTTCTGAATGTTAGCACAAACTAAAGTCCACTTAGCTCTCATGAGTCCAATAAAACAGTCCCACAATGATGTAGATCCTCATGCTTCTGGGTATTACATACTTCCACTGTTATGCATGGATTACCACACAGTAAACTTTGGTACTTAGTTAATCTTGCATTAGAGAGCCAGAAATGTCCCTTAGCATTCATCAACATGACCACAGAGTGGGGGTACTTTCACCCTGAGATTCTCCCCTAGAGACAACTTATTGGCTTCTTGCACAAGGAGAGCAATAGCAGCTAGAGCCCACCAGCACAGTGGCCATCCTTTTGCCACTCCATCCAGCTACTTAGACAGGTAGGCTACAGGCCTTGGCCAGGACCCAACCAGCTGAGTTAACATACCCACAGCTATTTTATCTCTCTCTGACACATACAGAGCTAGTACCAGCCCTGATTTGGGCAGTTGTAGCTGCATAGTTCCTTGGTCAGAAAAAGAGATTGTGGCTCTTAATTTTCCTAGAAGGTCCCTACCTAGGAGAGACAAGGGACAGTTAGGCATATAGAAAAACTGATGTGTTACCTCATGGCCTCCTATGGAACACTTCTGAAGGAGGCAAAAAGCTTGTTCAGTGGTGGTTCTGGTTGCTCCTATGATGTCAATTCTGTAGTCTGAGAGAGGGGCTACTGGCTGGGTGACCACCGAGTATTTGGTTCCAGTATCAATTAGAAAGTCAATGTCCTCGCCCCAAATCCTTACTTGGACCATGGACTCTCTGGTGGTGGCTGAGTCCAGTCCCCTTCAGTCTAGCAAGGCCTCTCCCACTAAGTTGTAGAGGGCTTCCTCCTTTTCTAGTTCTGTGGCCTCTCTCCCAGGATTTTCCACATTTTCTTGCCTCTGGGGACACTTGTTCTACCAATGCCCTGTCTCTCGGCAAATTGCACACTGATCCCTTCGGGGGGGGGGACTTTTACCCCAAATCCTCTACTATCTTGCATTCCTTGACCCTGTCCTCTTTGAAAGGGAGGGGGTCCTCCCCTCGTGCCCTTCAGAACTACAGCTATGAGATCAGCCCTCCGTTTCATGCACCTATCTTCCTCTCTACGGCTTGCTGCTTCTCAGTTCACAAAGACCTTCTGGGCTATTTCAAGAAGCTTTGAGGTGTTTATTCCTGCAAATCCTTCCTGCTTCTGCAGTTTTTGCTGCATATCCTTGGCACTTTGGCTAACTAGGACTACATTAACCATCCTCTGGTTCTCGGGGCTCTCTGGGTCGAAAGAAGTGTACATTGGAAACACTTCCCACAACCTCTCATAGAATTGGCCTGGGCTCTCAATCTTTTCTTAGAGGAACTCATTTACTCGGGCTAAGTTGGTAGTGTTCTGTGTCCCTTTCCTCAGCCCCTGCAACAATGCCTCCCAGTACTGGGTTAGGTGTGCCCTTTTGGGTCCCACTGGCGGGCCTTTCCAGGAACATACTCCTAAGGGTTTTGAACCCCTCTGGGGCATTCTCCCCTAACCAATTAGAGCCAGGCTGAATCACACAGTGTCTCTCGTCCATGTTAAAAAGGGTCATGAGAAGCTGGTGGCAATCTTCCCAGGTAGGGTTATGAGTCTGAAAAATGGTCTGCATTAAATTGACCAAAGCCTGAAGCTTCTCCGTGTAAGAAGGAGTGTTCAGTAAGTCTGTGGTCATGAATGGCTGATTTACCATTATTCTCCGTTTGACCATGTGCCCATCCTCATCCACTCCTGTGTGTCTAGTCTCTCTGAGGGGTGTCTGGACTCCTGGCTTAGGCCTTAGTTGAGTTGCTAAGGGAGGCGGAACTTCTGGGACCTTTCCTTTCTTTGCTTGAGGGGTGCCTGGCTGGGCTGGGTGTGTCTGTTTTTAAGGAGGAATTGTTTCCTCAGGTGCTGTAGTGCCTGCAGTTTCTCTGTACAAGGGTGGTGGAGCTCTGTCTATGGGGTCCTCTGGCACAGGATCTGCCAGTATCTTCGGCACCACTACTCTAGGTCAGGTGGAAAGCACTTTCCCTTACTGTCCCTGTGTTACCAGCACTGTCGCGACCTGTCCTCTCAACCAAGGTGGTGGGTTCAGTACTAGCTGTAGCCAGGTATCTATGTATGGAAACTGATCAGGGTAATCCCCCTTTCCAGTGACTCTGTGCCACCTTAGACACTAGGGACCTCTCTAGACTTCCCTCCCACGGTAATCCAACCCCCAAATAGGGCCATTTTCGCTCACAAAGACTTTTTAGCTTCCCTGGCACCATACTCACCTACAAATCCCTTCTTAAAGTTCTTCAACATGGTAGCTAATGGGGTGGGCATCCCTTGCTTGTTCCCAATCTCCACCCAAGGTCTCCCACCCAAGACACACACTCATACCACACTCTTTCACACACCTCTTACATGCTGACTACCTAATGCCCCAAAGGGTTGATCGGACCCCCTCTTCCACTAAAGCTATAGTGGACCCCAATGGGTCCTACCTTACTCTGGACGTTCTGGTGCCACCTGTTACCAGTTCTTCCCTGGTCCTCAGCCTCCGCAGTGACCTGCCACATGGACCATGGGAGCTCAGTCTCAACGAGATGTTCCTCTGGGAGAATCAGTCCCAGGAGTGCTCTGAGGACCCTGTCACTAAACCAACTGGAGTTCCCCACAGGGGTGATCTGTGGGGTGGGCAGAACCCTACCCAAAGAGTCTGGCTGCACGGTTTGCCACCAAACCTCGCTTCCGAGTCAGAAAACCAAGAAATGTAGCAGGAAAATGATGCAGACAGAAGACTCCAGGCACCAGTTGGAAGAGGAAGTGACTTTATTTCTCTAGCCAGGAGACTCAGTGGACTAGTGCCCAAAAAACCAAGCCCCCTGACTTAATCTCTTGAATATCTTTTATACATTTTTTAGGGCTAGAGTGCACATGAGAGTTATAAAAGATGTGAGAGACATGGTAACTTGAAGGTCCCAGGAAACAAGGGGAAGGTCAGGTTGGGCTACCTGCCCTCAAAGGCAATGTGTTAGGTTATTGCCTCAGAAAGCCCCTTCCCCTCAAAAAGCCCCTCCCTGCCCTTAAAGTCACAACTCCTCCCTAGCACAGGGAATGGCCTACTTACCTCATCACCCTGTTCCAATTTCCTGCTGCCCGCCCCTAATGGCTCTTTCCACTGGAAGAATAACTTCTTATTGGTTATCCCACCAGCCCATCACCATTCTAAAACTTCCCTATGTAATATGTTCCCCCGCCTTCTTTCTCTCTCTTTCCCACCTCTCTCTGCATTCCTTCTCTGTTCTCTCTCTATTTTCCCTCTCTTCCCCCTCGCTCTTCTCTATACTGCTCTCTCTCTTCTCTTCACCACTCTCTTCTTATCTCTCTCCCCTCTTTTCTCTCCTCTTTTCCCTCCTCCTCCGTGCTGCTCTGCAGCCTCCCTCTCCCATCAATAAAGACCTTTCATTCAAGCCTTAGTGGTCTGAGATCTCTGCCAGTCAAAGTGCCTCTCTTTCACAATGGAAGGTTAAAGAAGTTACAAGGTTACTATCTAGGTCCAAAACATGTCAAGGGAGGAGCTTACAGATAACAGAGACATCTCATAGAGTAGATGTAGGAGTGTTAAATATGGCTTGGCTAAAGCCTATACAGGGTGACTAGGACAGTTCTTTAGCTCTGCATTTGCTCTCTTGCCTCACACTAAGACTACACATTGATCTGTAAAGAACTTTTCACTCACTAGAAAAGAACATACATTTTTCTCAGATATATGTGGAATATTTTCTAGGATAAATGAAATGTTGGCTGACAAAACAAGTTTTACACTTAAGAAGATTGAAATCTGTCAGGAACCAGTTTGACGAAGGGGAGCTACCAGAGTGTTATTGGTGGGGCCTGAGAAAAATATAGCATAAGAGAAGAGACAGAAACAAAAGATGGGATGAGGAGGTCTGAGCTGATGGCTACAGGTAGCACCAAAGCACAAAATCAGCTTGCTTTTATAGTATCTGTACAGAGTTGTTCAGGGGGAGGTAGCGTAGACAACATGGGGAAATAGCATAAACAAATGACATAGTTTGGGCCTTACAGGAGGAAGAGAAAATAGGAAATTGTCAGTAATTTTCACAAAGACAAACCATCTTGTTAATGGTTTCTACTCAACTTCGTTAACATATGACAAGAAGCAAGAAGGGAAAGATCACTAGGATCCCAGTATAGTTAATAGAACAAAGGAAAAACTATGGGACTTAGTGGTTACTACTCAACTTTGTTAGCATATGACAAGGAGTAAGAAGGGAGAGATCTCAAGGATCTCCGCATAGGTAACTATAGAAAGAAAGGGCTATATGACTTCTAGCAGAGGGAGCATGAAGAAAGGAAAATGGCTGTTTCCAGAATGAAGGAGAAGCAGTTGGGGGTTTATTCTCTGAATGTTCCCCAGGCTCTGAGGGCTCTGCCATCTCACAGCTCACTCTCTACAGAAATCATCCCAAATTCTATTCTGACAACAACAGTATAAACCCAGAAATCAATCCAAGCAAGAAAATGGAAAATTTTAAAACAAAGTCATGTGCTACTTAATGAAATTTTGGCCAACAATGGACCACTGATATGATGATTAGTCCACAAAACTACCATGGTGCTGAAACTTTCTTTTTGCCCAGTGATGTTGTAACCATCCTAATGTTATCGTAGAAGACATTACTTACATGTTTGTTCTGAGACTAGTATAAAGAAACCTAGTGTGCTGCTAGTCATATAAAACTATAACACACAGTTCATAACACTTGATAATGATAGTATACTATGGTTACTGGTTTATGGATTTGTTGTACTATCCAGTTTATTGTTATTATAGAGTGTTCTCCTTCTTCTTATTACCAAGCAAAGTTAACTGTAAAAGAACCTCAAGTAGATCCATCAAGAATATTTTAGAAGAAGACATTGTCATTATAGGAGATGACAGATTCATGATTATTATTGCCCCTGAAGACCCTCCAATGGGGACAAGATTTGGATGAGGAAGGTGACAACGTTAGTGATCCTGACCCTGTGAAGGCCTAGGCTAATGGGTGTGTTTGAATCTTAGTTTTAAAAAATTTGAAAGAGTACATATGTTTGAAATAAACATATAATATAAATAACTTGAAAAGGGAGAAAACTTACAGAATAATATTATAAAAAAACCATTTTCACACAGCTGTATAATTTGTATTTTAAAATTAACTCAAAATAGACCAATGATCTAAATGGAACAACTCATACTATACACCCTTAAAAGGAAACATAGGTATAAATCTCTATGAACTTATATTTGAAAGTAATTTCATTATATACAACACCAAAAGCAGATGCAACAAAGGAAACATAAGTTATCATTCATTGAAATTTCAAAATTTGGCAAATGAAAGGAAACAGTCAAGAAAGTGAAAAACTAGTCTAAACGTGAGAAAAAACTAGGAGGTTATGAAGGTTGGCCATAAATTTCATGTGCAATGAAAATAGCAAGCAATTTTAAATTATTCATGAACTTTATGGCTACCCTGTGTATCTGATGAAGGTCTAATATCCATATTACATGAGAATATTTCAGAATCAAAAATAAAAATACAAGTAACCTAATCTAGAAGTGGGAAAAGGATATGAATAGACATTACTCTAAAGAAGAATTACGATTGGCTGAAAATCACATGAAAAGGTCTCACCATGGTTAATCATATGGCAAATATAAGTTGAAGTACAATGAGATGCTATTTCATGTGCATTAAAAAGCCTTTTTTTTAAAAAAAAGAAAAAAGAAAAAAAAGTTTTGTTAAGAATCTGGGCAAAGTGGAATCTTCCTGAAGTTTTCATGGCAATCTAAAATATATCCTCCACTGAGGAAAAGAATTTAGTATTGCCTTAAAAAGCTAGAATAGAGTTATCATGACCTAGTAATTTCACTCCTATATTGGGTGGTGCCTGTGGCTCAGTGGATAGGGGAACCAACCCCATATACCAAGGTTGGTGGGTTCAAACCTGGCTCTGTCCAAACTGTAAAAAATATATATAGCCAGGTGTTGTGACAGGTGCCTGTAGTCCCATCTACTCGGGAGGCTAATGCAAGAGAATCGCCTAAGTCCAGGAGTTGGAGATGGCTATGAGCTGTGTGATGCCACAGCACTCTACCAAGGGTGATAAAATGAGAGTCTGTCTCTATTAAAAAAAAAAAAAATTCACTGGTATAGGGAGTGCTATAGCCAAGATAACTGATGATTGGATAAACAAAAGTGGTATATCCATACAATGGAAATTATTCATTCATAAAAAGGAAAGAAATACTGATACATGTTACAATATGAGTGAACCTTGTAAACATTTTAAACATTGTGTTAAATGGCAGCACCTGTGGCTCAGTGAGTAGGGTGCCGGCCCCCTATACTGAGGGTGGTGGCTTCAAATGCAGCCCCAGCCAAACTGCAACAAAAACACAGCTAGGTGTTATGGCGGGTGCCTGTTTCCCCAGCTACTTGGGAGGCTGAGGCAGGAGAATCGCCTAAGCCCAAGAGTTGGGGGTTTGCTGTGAGCTGTGATGCCACGGCACTACCCAGGGCAATACAGTAAGACTCTGTCTCTTAAAAAAAAGAAACCAGTCATTGACAGAAGACCACAAACTGTACATAGTGTGCATGTGTCCTTTATAATTTATTTTTATTCAAATGAAAGTCAGATAGATCTATTTATTTAAACTGTACACATTAGAACAATATATAAGGACAAAAAGCAGATTAGTGGTTGCCAAGAATGTACAGAGTGGGGAATTGAGAATTATGTGGGAGTTGTTTGGAGTGTGAGAAGAGAAATTATCTGTCATTAGATAGTGGTGACAATAGCACAGTGATGTGAATGTCATCAAGCTATTTAATTGTATGCTTTAAAAAATAGTGAATTTTGAATCTTCTAAACATTATCTCAATTTTTCAAAAAACACTATACTTTTCTTAACAAATATCACTTTTTAAATACTGTTAAATTTCCTAGATCTGACCTTGATTGTGGCTAAAGAATGGAATTGATGTGTATCTAACAAGATTTGTATAAGAACTAAGTTATATAACACATGAGAAGAGGGAAGTCAACTCACAGAATTTCTGTGGAAAATCATTATCCACAAGGCAGATTTTCCATTTATTAATAGTTACTAACTTCCATCAGTGCACCAAATGTCCCTGCAAGACAGTGACAATATTTTCTTTTACTTACCAAACTACTCCTAATATTATACATAGCACATGATTCATAGTAAAGTTTTTAAAGTAATATGTGGAATAAAAGTAAAAAGAATACATGTTTGAATTTAGTAGCCTTCAGTGAGTAATATTTTTAAACATGTCCTATGTAATTTAAGAAAATATAAAACTGGGTGAATATATGAGGTCTGACAATTACATTTGCTACCTAACCCATTGATGAATATCACTAGTGTCACCTCTCAAGTACTCCCCTTCAAAAGCTATGCACTGACTCCAACTGCCAGCCCACCATTAGCCCTTTTTCTAGGATGATTTCTCTAACTTAATTGTCCAACTTCAATTTTTTTTAACTATACCTCTAAAAATGCACATTCTGAAAGGATGCTTTCATTAAGAATTAAACATGTAAATGAATGTAGATCATTCTTTTTTTTTTTTTTTTTTTTTTTTGCAGTTTTTGACCAGGGCTGGGTTTGAATCCCCAAACTCTAGTATATGGGACCAGCACCATACTCCTTGAGCTGCAGGCGCCGAAAGATCCTTTTAGATGTGAGAATTTCTACTGAAAAGGAAAGCGGAACTGATATGGCATATGTGACAGACTGATAGTTATTTTCCAGGCTTCACTCTGCATTTCTGCCCTTATAGTTCAGCTTCACATGGACCTTGGGCACCCAAATAAAGCCTGAGTCTTGTTACTTGAGAGATGGATAAGAATGGAGACACATCGCACTTGGACCACACATGACTATCCTAAGCTAAGCAAGGCAAACAGTGTTGCCTAACAAATGACGATCACTTTCTCTCTTGACTGATATGAAAGGGAAAATTACTTTATTTGTTTCTCCCATGCCTAGAAATCTTATACTATCTTTGAACAGACTGTGAAAGTGCTTTTAGTTTTCCATGTTTCCTACATCTTAGAATATAAATCCATGTTGTCTAACAATCAGGATCATGAGATCTTTCCAATAAGATTCACCTGGGATACTTGAATTTCAGTTCCCAGATACCCCTCCTACAGGTTCTGATGCCTTAGAAAAAAGAGGAACCCAGGTATTGATAACCTCCAAGTTGTATATTATATTGTCATCTTTGAAAATGTTTCTTTGTAGTTACCAAAAGTATTCATGTATACTAACACACTGAAATCAAAGAAAGAAAAGACATTTTCATAAAGATAACATCATTAAAAATTTCATTGAGTGAAATGCATGCTTTTATGTTTATAAATTGCATCAGGTGTCAAATTATCAAATATGCAATCAGTTTAGTTTTCAAACTGCCATTAGGTGATTGAACACAGAGAATTTAAATTATTTTGTCACAGGTTCTTAGCATCAGAAAGAGTCTTCAACATCTCATGTGCCACAGAGGGCTTCATCTGGTCACTGAGGAATTGAAGGCCTTGATTGTGAAGATACGAGTTGGTTGTAGAATTCACCATAAAACAGAGTTACGTTAAAAGCCATCAGCATGTGGAGCTCAGATAAAAACTCAGCATACACCAAAACGATCAAATTCAACGTCCTTTGGATGTTTTCTGTAAATGAACAATAGAAAAGGAAGAAGAAATTATTGAAAGAACATTTTTTAATTCTCCAAGTATTATATAAAATACTTGTCAATGGGGAGGATTTGAACACGGACAATTTGGAGAATCCATGCTCCATTTATCTCTACAAGCAGCTGAGTCCCACCTATCTGTCAGCCTGATACACATTCTCTCAGCATCTGGGGCTACTTGACTTTTTCTACATGCCTAGTTCTGATTCTATCTTGGAACATGACTAGACCCAAGACAGGAGTGGATTACAAATTATTTTAGTGGTCCTTTAGAAGCAAAAGACAACTTTGGGATTAAGTGTGCAAAGATTTCATGACAGGAAATATCTGTAAGTACAAATGTGGAAGGAGGTAGGAAGGTAGCTGAATCTTTAGACTGTCAATATCTTTAGAGCAAAGTAGGCAGGCAGGTTAGATTGAGTAGAAATGTCCTATATTGCCCCATACTATATGGAAAGTTTGGAGGCTGCCCTGAGTTCAGGAAACAAAGTAGATCATAAGAAGGTTTTCTTTACCCAATGGGCCTATTGTGGTAGATGTTAGAGTTCTGTAGTTAGATTTCTTGCTCAATCACACACCCTGTGGTTGGGAGTACATCATGGACATTATCTTTCACCATGTGGGATTTGGATTATATTATATTGATCACCAGTTGGAGATTAATAATTTATAAAAATTGAATTAAGTTGACTTATACATTTGCAGAATATCTAGTAGGGTTATACAGAGAGTCAAATACAAACCTATATTTTAAAATGAGAACTCCAGAACAAGAAGCAAATGCGTTCCTGTGACTGTTCGAGTGCTCACATGTTATTTTCTATTTAGATTGTGCCTGAGTCATCACAAACATGAGTTTTCCTATCATTTTGTGATGTTTTCTTCACACTGTAAAAGAGCTGATATGTAATATTGTGGACTTACAACTCAGCTTTGCAGTACGTACATCTACTGCGATACGTTTTGCCATCCATTGCACACACTGGATCCCATTCCCAGGGACAATCATAACCTGCATATACCTCACAGCGTGGCTGTTAAACAAAATGAAAACACATACAGTTTTCCAGTTAATAAACTTTTTGAATAAAATCATTTTTATTCTGCTACATAATGCCATACCATACATCAGAATGAAATAAATGTATTCTATCTTGAGGATTAAAAATAAACATGGAAGTGGGTAAAGATATTTGTAGGGTATCAATTAGACAAAGGGTTGATAACCAGAATCTCCAAAGAACTCCAATCAACAGAAAAAGAGTAAACAACCCCAACTACTTCTGCACAAGGCATATGAGATGAACCTTCTCTAACAAAGTCAAATAAATGGCTAACAAACATTTGAAAAAATGCTCATCATCCCTGAATCATCCAAGAAATACAAATCAAAATCACCATTAGATATCACCTAACCATAGTGAGAACAGCCCATATCACAAAGTCCTAAGGCCACAGAATCTGGCATGCTTGCAGACAGAAGGGAACACTTCTACGTTGCTGCTGAGACTGCAAACTAATGCAACCTCCTTGGAAGAAAGTATGGAGAATCCTTAAAGTATTCAAATTAGAACTCCTAATTGATGGTATCAACCCAGAATTTAAAAAATTTTTTATCATAAGGACATTTGCCTAGGTTGTTTATCGTAACTCAATTTACACTTGCCATTGTTGAAACAATCTAAGTGCCATCAACTCAGGAATGGATTAACAAGCTGTGGAATATATATACCATGGAATGCTATTCAGCCCTGAAAAAAAATGGAGACTTTACATCTTTGTTATTAACCCAGATGGAGGTGAGCACACTCTCCATAGTAAAGCATCACAAGAATGGATTCCAATCCAATACTCAATTCTAACACAAAGGCAAAGATGAAATAATTATCTTTGTCCGGGGAGGAGGAATTGGGGAGAAGAATGGGAAGGTTGGTTTATAGCACACCTTTTGGAGGCAGGACACAATTTCAAGAGGATATTTACCTAAGAACCTCAATCACTGTAAACTAATTTTTTGTATTCTCAATTAATCCCAATCAAAAAAAAAAATTCAGGGACTCACACTCCACTTAACCATGAAATATTAAGAATTCGCTTTTATATACCCAGTATAATTTTTAAAAAAGTTTGGAATTATCTTTCTAATTTAGCCACCTTGCTTTTACTGCTTATACTCAGGTCAAATCTCCTCCATGATTTTATACCATAAGACATCATAAAATTGGATTTTTTACTTATTCAGCTTCTTACCTTTCTCAATAAGTTCATTACATATGCAACTATTATAAATGTTTACACATGTGTATATAACTACACATATAGTTATGTACACATATATAGATATGCATATTATTTGTTTAGTGTTGGCCATTAGCAGTAATCTACATAAATACACAATACTTTGTGTATTATTCCATGATCTACTTTTTAAACATTAAGTGACCTTTATCTATTCAGATATTTAGAATTATACTTCATTTTATTCACCTACGTGACTACTTGAAAATGATCATTTTATGTCTAAGTGTATCTTTAGGTTTATTGTTCTTAATCCTCTTGCTTCATTAGGATAAAGAGTTCTACGTTTCTTTTTTTTGTAAGACAGTCTCACCTTTTCACCTCGGTACAGTGCTGTAGCGTCACAGCTCTCAGCAACTTCAAACTGATGGGCTTATACAATTCTCTTGTCTCAGCCTCCCAAATAGCTGGCATTACAAGCACATCCAACAATACATGTCTATTTTTAGAGATGGGATCTCACTCTTGCTGAAGCTAGTTTTGAACCTGAGAGCTTAAGCAATCCCTCTAGCTTGCCTTCCCATGGTGTTGGGATTGCAGGCATAAGGCACTGCCCTGCCTAGCTGTTCTTTATATACACTTTAATGGAGAGTGGATGTTCACATACAATGAGGTTTATGGCCATTAATGGAATTTTAAATAATGGAATAATTTTTACCTTGTCTCTAATGCTAAATGGTTTATATACCTGACAAGATTTAATTTCTTCACCTTAGTGGAAGAGGGGTTGGTTATTATTTTGTTTTTGCTTTTGCTTTTCAAAGGATCATTCTGTTGCATCTGTTATTTGGTAAAATTTCCTGTTCAAAGTTAAATATAAACATGCTGAAAGTCTCTTTTCTCTAATTACCAAGTTAATCAGTATTAAACTTACTGGCTTGCGAAATTCTATTTCTGGTCCAAAAGATGTTTCTGCAACCAAAAAACAAAAGAACAATTAAAAATAAGAGGAACAAGAGGAGAGAAAAGCATAATTTCTGGTGAGAACTGCTCATACATACTGCTTAATAGAGGAACGCTATGCAAATTGCTTTCTGATGATCCTACTGATAATGAGCCTTTTGTGGCCATATGAAAACAATAAATTAAACCACTTCAAATCTGGAAATATTTTACAATTTCCAAATTAGTATCATGTGTCACAAATAATCTTACATATTATTTAATAATCCCCATGACCTTTCTTTGAAGATATCATACTGGGTTTTCTTTTCATTTTTATGATGAGACTGTTTAGACAGAGGAGACAATACCTTGCATAAAGCCACTTAAGAGGCCTTGCATATTGCAAAAACATGAAGAAATTAATGAAGATTCAATTAATTAGTACTCAGGTCTAATATCAAGGATCTATTTAATACTACCCAGCTATTTTATTCTGAAATTCATGAACTACTTTAAGTTTAAGAGAAAGCTTTTCAGTAGAAAGATCAGTGGGTCCTCTTCTTACTCAAGGCCTTGACTTTAGTGCACGCAGAGTTGAAATTAATACAAGGTCAAGGAATACCATGTGCTTTCTCATTTTTGGAATTTAACAATCACGGAATCAGAAACCGCAAAAAGAAAAAAAAAATTAGCAAATATCGCTAGTTATAGACAAACAAAAACCTAAGGTCCACTGTCTATTTTAACTCATCATTCTGTCTCCTCTTCTCTAGAAGGTAGAAACATGAAAAAGCAATTCCTTGATGGATCATTAAAAAGACATTTGTCACATGCCAGTTACTTTTGCTAGTTTTAAGGATTACTAACCCAACAAAACAAGTCCCTCCATTCCTAGATTAAAGTAGTTGGTTTCTGCACTTTCCAAGACGTGAAATGCTTCCCCCACAACTAAAAGATTTACTCACCAGAATAAAGAGGAAACGCCAAAGCAATGATGAAAATAACTTTGGTCCATGATGAGAACAAAGGCATTTTGTCAACTCTGTGGAAGAAACCTCTAGGAATGTTTATAACACAAGGCACAGAGACAATTGCCCATTTCCAAACACAAGTTTCTTTTCCTTTTTTTCTTTAATCTAGGTTAGAATAGTTATTTTCCTTTAAGAAACTTGTGTTGTGTGCCTGAAGTCCCAAACACAAGTGTATTACAGGAAAAGAACTTTTCTAACCTCTTAGATTCCTAACGATAGTGGACTCTTCCCTTTCTCCATTCTCTTAGTTCCAACAACACATGCCAGATAAACAGAAGGCTTCCTAGGGACTTGAGAGAAACCTCTGAATAAGACCTCCTTACACATTTGACAAGCTATTTATTCTCCCAACCCTATAAGTCAGCCCAAAAGGGGCATGGCTCCATTTAAGGAAATATCCACATTGGAATCTTAGTTTTTCCTCAGAAAATAGAGAGGATTGTTTCAGGAAGGAAGGTCCTAGAACAGCACTCACAGCAATTCTACACCCATGAAGGCTGCCTCCTGAAGGTCCTCACCTCACCTACCTGAGACAATGAGAATGGAGAGTGTGGCCAACAATTTTGGAAATTGTTTCTATTTTGTTGACCTTTCTTCTTGGTCACTTCCCCCAACTAAAGAGTTTCTTTTATTGTAGCGAGTGAAACAAATGGCCCATGGCAGATAAGACAAAGTCCTTGTGTGTTCTGCCTGGAGGCTGCAAAGCAGCTCAGGAGACCTAGCTCACATACTTCTCAGCAG
Organism: Galagoides demidoff; assembly: GCA_963574575.1. Taxonomy (NCBI): domain Eukaryota; kingdom Metazoa; phylum Chordata; class Mammalia; order Primates; family Galagidae; genus Galagoides; species Galagoides demidoff. The sequence continues at coordinate 55,993 of CAUYQV010148389.1, read as the reverse complement.
ATCTCCCCTCAGCAAGGGGTCTGGGAGGATGTCATGTACTGTATCCAGTGTGGGCAGGGGAGAGAGAACACAAGTATAGCGCATGGTGATCTTCAGATGGAGATATGAAAGTTTTCCAAGCTGTTGAATTGGAAAAGATAAGAGAATAAAAGAAAAAATGAATTTGGGAAATTGTAATGAGACATTTACTTAGGCCTTTAGAGTTTTGCAACACTAGAAACACATCTGACTTTAGTAAAACACAACAGAACTGAAGTACAAATTCAAAACCCCAACTGGACATTAGCTGGAGACATTTAACCTATGTTCAGTTCCCCACCCAAGATTGTGAATTGTTTGTATAGGAGACCTGAGCAACGATGTATTTGAAAACCCCTGGTTGTGTTTCAAGACCCATAGCTTGGGAACCCAGGATAAGAGGAGGATATGAAGAGTAAAAATAAGGGAGAAAGAATGCTCTGGGATGAAATCAAGGAGAACACGTTAGATGATGCTGGCCCAGGCCAGGTTTAAACCCACCAGTCTTGGTGTATGTGGCCAGCACCCTACTCAGTGAATTACAGGCACCACTGATTTCTCAAATTTTCTTATCTTTCCCACATTAATTTCTCGAATAACAACTAAGATATACCTTCTTTTCTTACTCCTTATTTAAATTTATTTTCAATACATTTATACATATATACTTTAATCAAAGAATATAATTATACTTTATACGTTTTTATCATTATTATTATTATTCTTTTTTTTTCTGATCTGTTTTATTCATTGTCAATTTGTATTCCACTTATTGAACCACATCTCACTTTGAGTCCTGGGATGGAGTGCCACAGCATTGGCCTGGATTAAGGATATGTGGTATAGATAGGGTCCTTCTAGCTTTGACTTTTTTGGAACCATACTAGTGGTAGTTCACCGTGGGAACAAACTACTGGTTTTTGTCTCCTTTTTGTGGGGTCTTGTTTCTTCTCAGACTCAGACAAATTCTAACCTAACCTCAAAGACCTCAAGAGCTCCTAACCTCAAAGGACCCATCCAACCCAGCCCCCAGAAGCTAGGAATTGTGGCTTCTCCAAGATACATCTCATAAACATGTCCAAGGTGAAGACATAGGAGAAAATTCTGCAAGCAGCTGGGAATAAGCATCAATTGACCTATAGGGGCTGAGGAATCAGGGTGATGGGGATGTCTCAGCTGAAACTTTTCAAGTCTGAAGAGAATGGTCATCTACCTTTAAATTTTTATAAAAAATGCAATTTTCAATGTAGAATTATATGTCTTGCTAAACTCTGTTTTGAAATAGATGGAGAAATCAAATCTTTTACTGATATACAAACAATGAAGAAGTTTGCCACAACAAGACCAGCTGTATAGGAAATACTTAGACTATTCTTGACACTGACTATTGCAAAAAAACCACCAGCAAACTAAACATCCAGACACTGAAATGCAAAACCTAGCTTCAACAATGACATAAGAGGTAAACTAAGCAATGGACTTTCAAAAAATACGATGAATAGTACCCCACCACACTTACCAATTCTCTCAAAAGATGTTAATGACTTAAATTCCCCAATGATGATGCCCAGGCTGGCTGATTCAATAAAAAAGCCCAAGACTATATTGTATGATGCCTTTAGGAAACACATCTACCTTGGAAAGAGAAACCAAGGCTCTGGGTGAAGGGATGGAAAACAATATTTGGCAAATGGAAATCAGAAGAAAGGGAGGTCACAATCTAATTTTCAAATATACATGGATGTAAAGCAACTAAAGTCAAAAAAGACAAACGTGTACACTTCATATTCAAGGGAAAAATACCATAAGACAACATTTCAATTCTAATTATTTATGCACCCAACACAATGCTCCCAGATTTATCAAATAGCCCTTAATTGGTCCAAGCAACATGATACCCTATAAAACCATAATGGCAGAGCATTTTAACAGTCCTCTTACAGAGCTTGACAGATCCTCTAAATAGAAACTAAACAAAGATACAAGGGACTTAAATGTGACCCTTGAACAACAGTGCTTAATAGACATATACAGAACTCACCATCCCAATGTAAAGGCATATACAGTCTTTTCATCAGCCCATGGAACATTCTCCAGAATAAATCACATCTTAGCATACAAGTCATACTTCAACAAGATCAAAAGAACTGAAATTATACCTTGTATCTTCTCAGACCACACAAAAATAATGGTGGAATGCCACTCTAACAAAGTTTTCATCCCTGCACAAAGGCATGGAAACTAAATACCCTCATCCTGTGTGACAGTTTGGTCAAAGAAGAGACAAAACAGAAAATCATTACCTTCCTTGAACACAACCACAATGATGCAACAAGCTACCAAACCTGTGGGACACTGAAAACTCAGTCCTAAAAAGGAAATTTATTGTATTTTATCCCCACATCCAAAAAAGAGAAAGAGGCCACATCAACAATCTAATGAATCATCTTAAAGAACTGGAAAGAGAGAAAAACTCTATCCCAAGCCTAGCACAAGGAAAGAAATAACTAAATTTAAATCAGAAATAAATGAATTTGAAAAGCAAAAGAATTAATATGTAAATTAATAAAACAAAAGTTGATTCTTCCAAAAGTTAAATAAAATTGATAAACCATTGACCAAATTTGCTAAATAGAAAATTAAAATATTTTATACCCTCAATCAGAAATGAATAGAGGGAAATAACAACTAATACCACCAAGATACCAGAGATTCTTCTGTATCTATGTCCATAAATTTGACAATATAATATGTTTGTATTATAATAATATAATTCTACACCCATAAATTTGACAATATGGAGTAATTCAATGAAAAACTGGAATCAAAACATTTCCCTTAAAGGATAAAAAAGTTCCTAGGGTGAAAGAATGGACATCTATAATACAGACAAATACTAATAAAAAAAGCAGGGGTTACTATTGCAGATAAAATAGGTTTAAAACCAACATATTTAAAGAAAGATTAGGATCGACACTAAATATTTCTTGAGGGAAACACTCAACGTGAAGAGATTTTAATATTTAACATTTATGCACCCTAACAGAATGCTTTCAATTATAAGGAAAACTCTAAGAGATAAGAACAATTTGATATCTTCCAGGACTATAATAGATGGAGACTTTTACACTCCTTTGGCAATTCTGGATGATATTCCAAGAAGAAAATAATGAATGAATGAAATTAATGGACATCTACAGAACATTTCACCCTAACAAAACTGAATACACATTCTCTTATCAGCCCATGGATCATCCTCCAAAATAGATCATATCTTAGAACACAAGACTAACCTCAGGAAATTTAAAGCAATGGGAATTTTTCCTTGTATCCTTTTGGACTATCACATACTAAAAGTTGAACTCAACTGCAACAGTAATCTTCATACTCAAATGAAGCCGTAGAAACTAAATAACCTTATGCTTAACCATAACTGGGTCAAAGATGAGATTGCGAAGGTAATCACCAAACTTTTAGAACCAAATGACAATGAAGACACAAATTATGAAAACCTGTCAGATACTGCAAAGGCAGTCCTATGAGGAAAATTTATAGTGTTGGAAGCCTTCATCAAGAAAAAAAGAAAGAGAGGAAGCCAACAACTTAATGGACTATCTCAGGCAACTGAAAAAGGAAGCATATTCCAACCCCAAACTCAACAGAAGATAAGAAATCACCAAAATTAGAGCAGAATTAAATGAAATTGAAAGGAAAAGAATAATTCAGAAGATCAACAAAATAAAAAGTTGTTTTTTTGAAAAAATTAATAAAATTATTAAAAAATTGGCTAACCTAACCACTAACAGAAAAGTAAAATCTCTAATATTGCTAATTAGAAATGATAAGGGAGAAATAACAACTGATATCTCAGAAATTAAAAAAAAACTCAATTATTATTACAAAAAATCTCTATTCTCTGAAATATGAATATCTAGAGGAAATGGATCAATACCACCACCTTCCTAGACTCAATCAGAAAGATTTAGAAATTTGGAATACACCCGTATCAAGCACTGAAATAGCATCAACTATATGAAACCTCCCCAAAAAGGAAAGTCTGGGATCAGATGGCTTCACATTCAAATTGTATCAAACCTCTCAAGGTGAAATGGTACCTTTATTACATAACCTTTTCCAAAACATAGAAAAAGAAGGAATACTTCCCAGCACATTCTATGAAGCAAGTATCACCCTGATCCCCAGACTAGGAAAAGACCCAACAAGAAAAGAAAATTATAGACCAATATCTCTAATGAATATTGATGCAAAAATATCCAATAAGACTGAAGCAAACAGAAGTCAACAATATATCAAAAAAAATGATACACCATGATCCAGTTGGTTTTATCCCAGGGTTACAAGGTTGGTTCACCATACATAAAACTATAAATACAATACATCACATAAATAAAATAAAAAACCAAAGACAATTAGAGTCTCTCAATTGATGCAGAAAAAGCTTTTAATCAAACTCAGCATCCGTTCATGTTCAGAACACTTAATAATGTTAAAATGTTGTACTACACAAAGCAATCTATAGATTTAATACAATCTCTATTAAAGCACACTGTCAAACTTTAAAGAGCTTGAAAAAATAGTACTTCATTTTGGAAACAGAAAATGCAATCAGAAAAAAACTCAATTAGCCAACAAATTACTTAGAAATAAAAACAAATCCAGAGGTATCACATTATTAGACTTCAGGCTATAGTATAAATGTATAGGCATCAAAACAGCATGGTGCTGACACAAAAAACGGTGAGGTAAACAGAATATATAATATGTATTATATATGATATATATATAACAGAATAGAGAACCATGAGTTGAACCCAGCCACTTATCATTATTTGGCCTTTCATAAACCTATCAAAACATTCATGGGGGAAAGATTCCATATTTAATGAAGGGTTCTAGGTGAACTGGCTGGTGACCTGTAGAAGACTGAATCTGGACCTTTCCCTTTCACCATTAACATAAATTTATTTTCACTGGATAAAAGATTTAAATTTAAGACATGAAACTATAAAAATACTAGAAGAGAGTGCATGGAAATCGCTGGAATAAATGGGCCCAGGAAAATTTTTTAACAGAAGAACCTCCCTGGTGACTGAAGCAGTACAAAAAATATATTACCGGAATCTTATCAAACTAAAAAGCTTCTACACAGCCAAGAGCACAATAAGTAAAGCAAGCAGACAGCCTTTAGAACAGGATAAGATTTTTGCAGGTTATCCTTCCAACAATGTTCTAATAACTAGACTCCACAGAGAACTCAAACTAATCAATAAGAAAAGAACAAATAATCCCATTTCTTTTTGGGCAAGAGACCTGAACAGAAGCTTCTCCGAAGAAGACAGGAGCATGGCCTACAGACACATGAAAAAAATGCTCATCATCTTTAAACATCAGAGAAATGCAAATCAAAACCTCTTTCAGATATCATCTAAGTCCAATAAGATTAGCCAACATCACAAAATCTCAAAACTACAGATGTTGGCATGGTTGTGGACAGAAGGGAACACTTCTGCACTGCTGGTGGGAATACAAGCTAATATGACATTTTTAAAAAGAACATTGGAGAATACTCAAGAAACTAAAAGTAGATCTGTGGTTCGATCCTGCAATTCCTCTACTAGGTTTATACCTAGATGATCAAAACTCATTTTACAACAAAGACATATGTACGAGAATCTTTACTGGAGAATCTTTACTGTAGCCCAACTCTTAACTGCCAAGTCAGGGAAGAGCCCAAGTGCCCATCGACCCATGAATAGATTAACAAAAGATGATGTATGTATACTATGGAATACTACAGAGCCATAATAAAGAGGGAAACTTTACATCTTCTATGTTTACCTGGATGGAGCTTGAAAGTATTCTTCTTAGTAAAATATATCAAGAATGGAAGAAAAAGTATCCAGTGTACTATTATAAAACAACTATATAATTACCTACACATTCATGCTGACAGTATAAACAAAACTGTAGTACAGAAAGAAGGAAGGAAGAGGAGAGAGAAGGGAAGGATGACTGGGAGGATGGAGGATATGTGGTGGTACCTCTTCTAATGTGCATAACACAGTGCTCCATTTAAAACTATTAAGAGTAGAATATAAATGTCTTACCACCATAAATAAGTGAGGTGATAGTTATGCTAACAAGTTTGATGTAAGCTTTCCACATTATATATCACATGAGTACATTCTACCCCTTAAATGCATTAATGTACACGGCTATAATTTAATAAGAAAAATAAAAAGAAACAAGGTCCTCTATCACCATTATTACTCAATATTGTGCTGGAAATTCTAGGCAATGCAATCAGGAAAGAGAAGGATCTAAAGGGCATCCAAATGAGAACAGAGAAAATCAAACCCTGCTTATTGCTGATGATATGTCCTTAAACTTATAAAATCCCAGAGACTCAACCAAAAAACTCAGGGATGTGATCACAATATACACAAATGTCTCAGACTATAAAAATGAATGTCCACAAATCAGTAGCCTTTGCATATGCAATAACAGCCAGGTTGAAAACTAAATCAAGGATGTAATTCCCTTCACAGTAGATTCAACAAAAATGAAATACTTAGGAATATACCTAACAAAAAGGTGAAGGATCTTTACAAAGAGAATTGTGGAAACCAAAAAAAAAAAAAAAACAGAAGATAATAACAAAATGGAAGAACATACTATGATCTTGGCTAGGAAGAATCAACATTGTTCAAATGTCTATTATACCCAAAGCAATCTACAGATTCAATGAAATTCTCATTATATTGCCAACATCATACTTTGAAGTATTGAAAAAAATATTACTTCATTTTGTATGGAACCACAAAAACACCCTGGACAGCCATGGCTATTTTTTGTAATAAAAACAAAGCTGGAGACATCACCCTACCAGACTTTAGGCTACATTACAGGGCCACAGTAATCAAAGAGCATGGTATTGGCACAAAATAGAGACATAGACATATATACAACAATAGCAAACAAGAAGTAAAACCGGTCCCTACATGCCATCTGATCTTTGATAAACCAAACAAAAGCATAAACTGTTGGGGACTAAATACCAGACTGATAGAAGCAGCCACTGGCTCTTAAAGAAGGCGATAGGACCAAGACAATCTCCTAGCCAGCCTGGAGATGTTTTGCAGCCAGGAGATAAGCCCTCAAGTAGCTTCATGCATTAAAGAGATAAGATCGCTAGCTTGTTAGAAAGCAAGTGTTATACTTTGTAACATTCATAGGGCAACAGTATGGGAGTTGAGCTTGGGCAAAAGAGCACTTGGCAACCATTAAACATGTGATCCTAGTACATGGGCCCCCACTCCTGTTGTATGAGGTTTCAATAAAAGACCAAGAGACAGGTTTCTCGGGGCTCTTGGGAGACAGATGTGAAGCCCAACTCTTGCAGGCTTATACCTTCAATCTGTGTCCCAGCTTCTTTTATTCACTTGGTGATGGGGTCCCTCAGTGGGCACTGACATAATGGAGATGAGGATGGGATAGTGGACAGGCATTGACAAATGGTGTAGTTGGCAGGATTCTGGATGCTGACCAAAGAAGAAAGTACGCTTGAGAGTAAGTGAAATCTTCAGCAGATGGCAAAGGGAGTTTTAGCCAGCAGGGGAGCTGTATTTGGGTTAAAGTGCAACCTTTGGTTTCTTTTAGTCAAAGGGGGAAACACTCTCAGATAAGGGGACCAGATTTTAACATTGGTAAAGCAGGACACCACTGACAGGTTCTTAATTAAAAATTTGGTCTATGTGGAGCAACGAAAATTTTCATAGAGCAAAAATAGTATTGTAATATATATATTTTTAAATTTCAACATAAGTACAATTTACAAATATAATACATTAAAAAAATTATGTATAGGGCGGCACCTAATTATGCATAGGGTGGCTCAAATGAGTAGGGTGCAGGTCCACCTGGGCAATCTTGCACAGGAAGGGAGTAGTGAGTTTACATTAGCCTTTTAATTTCCAAATGAAGTTACGTTAACCTTTTCATTCCCAAATGGAGTTACATTAACCTTTTCAGCAGCTGAAAACCTTATATTCCCTTCCCGTTGTCCCACTGTTCCCTAGCTTGTCGTGCATTCATTCCAAAAATTGGGACTTTTTAAAAACGCGGTGGGACGTGGGACAAATTGTTAAAAATCAGGATGGTCCTGCCAAAAGCAGGACGTCTGGTCACCTTACTCTCAGAGTAAGTGGAATCTTTGGCAAACAGTAAGAAATAATGGGTAATTCTGTGACTACAGAGTCGCAACAATCGGAAACTGATGAGGAAGGTAATGAGATGGTGCAGAAGGTTGAATTAGAGGAAGATAGGAAAGATAGAGATAGGAGAGGAAAGAAAGATGCAATACCTTGACCTCTCTCAAGAACCACTAACTCTACTTTTCATTCTTGGGGTCAAATCAGAAAACCGTCCTCGGAGGCTGAGGATTTGTTAAAATTTCAAGGGAAACCTCTAATGGCAGACTTTTTGTTGTTGCAAATGATTGCACTAGTGTCAACAAACCTCTAATGGCAGACTTTTTGTTCTTGGCAATGATTGCATTAGTGTCATCAAAGGAGAGTACTCCACCTATTGGTAAAAATCAGGGTAATAAACTGAACAAAATTTCAAAAAAGAGAAAATACAATACTTATGAGAGCTCTTTTAGTTCTTCCTCAGAGGGAGAAGTATGTGATATAGATTATTAAACAGGGAAATGCCTCAATAGCTACTATCATAACTCAGGTCAAACAGTTAGAAGACCAATTGAATAGCATCACAGAGAAAACTATTAATGCAAATCATCCAATATTGCCTACTAATGCAGATCCTCCAACATTGCCCTAAGCATCTCCCTGTGAAGATAGTCTTCCCACAACCTCTGTTATGAAAACCCTGTTAGAGAGTCATCAAACAGGTGATTTTACTTTTGAAGATACTTGAGGGTTTTTCCCTGTTACAGTTACTTATTTTCCTCCTAATCTGCAGTACCCTCAAGGAGGCCAATGCTTTAAACACCATATGAATTTTTAAGACCTTAGAATATTTGAAACAGGCCGTAATACAGTATGGCACACAGTCCTCATTTTCCAGGGCATATTGCATAGACTTGCACATCCAGAGATGCCATGGTTAAAATTGACCAGATCTCTCACAAAAATAGCATCAAATTCTTTACAGGAGATGTTTTTGGCTACCATGGATACCCATTTGCCAATCTTGGAGAAAATGAATTTGTAGAAGAGAAAACCAAAGTTGCCAAAGCAAGGCAAGGGGGGCACAAACCCCCAGGTGTATGCCCAGGTGTAAAAGGGACCCTATTGGAAAAAGGAGTGCCATTCCCACCCAATTTGATAAAAGTGGATCACCTTTACAGCAGGGAAACTATCAGTCAGGCCCAGCCTGGGTCCCGTAGGCAAAGAATATAGGTCTGGAGTTCTACTAACTCACCAGCAACTTAAGCCCGTCCAATCCTTTCCACACACCACCCCAGGTACTGCTACTTTAGAATTATCAGCATGTGATAATGTTTTGTTACTTCCCAACATGGGAACAGAAAAATTGAAAACAGAAATATGTGGTCTACTTCCCCCCAGGTACTATTGGTTTATTATTTAGGAAAGAGTAGTTTAACATCTCATGGGGTGTTTGTCCACACAAATGTTGTCAATGGTGACTTCTTAGGAGATATACAGATCATGATCCTGGTAAACCAACCAACCCAAATTTTAGCCAGACAAAACATGGCTCAATTGCTGCTCCTGCCTCACATTAAATTATGAAGGGCTGGAAATAAATGTACCAGTGATCTCAGCAGTACGAGCAGTATTTTCTGGCAAACCTCTATTGATAAGAACAGACCTCAATTAATACTCACTTTGAAAGATAGATCCTTTATTGTCCTGTTAGATACTGGTGCCTATGTCTCTGTCACAGCTTTAAATCAGTGGCCCAAGGAGTGGCCTAAACAGATAGTTGATGTTACTTTTACAGGAATAGGAACTCTAAATTCAGTCTTTCAAACTATATTGCCTTTAACCTGTATAGGACCAGATGGTCAAAATGCTCAAATTCAACTATATACAGCTGATATTACTATTAATTTGTGGGTTTGAGTACTTCAACAGTGGAAAATTATGGTAACTATTCCTTCATCTCAGTAAAATATTAGAGTCCCCATCCATGTGATCCTGTGTTGGAAATTGTAAAGAAAGTAGAAAGTGAATATTGCAGGTTATAAAGTAAAAAGTTATAGTAAACTAAGTTTTATTTATTGTGGAGAAAATTTAATGTACATTTCTATTTACTGTAAACCCTGGACCAACCTCTTCTGTAGAACTACCCCTCCACATCATCATCCAGTTTCAGCAGGAAGTACCTTGGAACAGTCAGCATCCCTTTTCTCTAATGGCAGTTGGAGTTTCAAATCAGAAAGGCAGGATTGATACAGGGTTCTCCCAATTAGGGCTAGACGGAGAGCTTCTTGTTTCTCTAGGCCTGGGAGAGCTTAGATTTCTAAGGATGTTACTGGCCTCCCTTCCTTTTCCTTTGTGAAAAACCTCATTGACTTCACTAATGGTTAGTCTATGTTTGTTCATGACCTAACAAGAAGGAGATCTCCTCAGGGAGGAGAAAAATTGAGGTGATCAACAAAAAGTTTTCGCCCTTGCCTAATCAGATATGTCTTTGAATACAGAAAAGGGAGGATATGTAGGAGACCAAGCACCAGGCTGATAGAAGAAGCCACCAGCTCCTGAAGAAGGTGATAGAAGCAAGACAATCTCCCAGCTGGCATGGAGATGTTTTGCAATCGGAGACAAGCCCTCAAGCAGCTACTTGCATTAATGAGATAAGATCAGTAGCTTATTAATAAGCAAGTGTTATACTTTGTAATATTTGTAGGGCAACAACAAGTGATAGGCGGTGAGCTGGAGCAGAAAGAGCACTTAGCAACCATTGAACATGTGATCCTAGCACATGAGCCCCCACTCCTGTTGTATGAGGCTTCAATAAAAGGCTGAGATAGGTTTCCCAGGGCTCTTGGAAGATAGACAGGAAGTCCAACTCTTCCAGGTTGTACCTTCAATCCATGTCCGGGCCATTTCTATTCACGCAATAATGGGGTGCCAAGGCAGGCACTGACAAAACACTGGGGAAAAGAAACCCTATTCATGATAAATGATGCTGAAAGAACTGGATGAGCCCATGTAAAAGAATAAAACTGGACTCACACCTTTCACCATTTACAAAAATTAACTCAACACTTTACACAACTGACAAGCTGTTTATTCTCCCAACCCTATAAGGGAGCCTAAAAGGGGCTTAGCTGCATTTAAGGAAATATCCACATTGGAATCTCAGTTTCTTCTCAGAAAATAGAGAGGATTCTTTCAGGAAGAAAGGACCTGGAATAGCACTTGCAGCAATTCTACACACACTGTGGCTGCCTCCTGAGGGTCCTCACTTCTCATCCCTGAGATAAAGAGAATGGAGACTGAGGCCACCAATTTTGGAAATTATGTCTATTCTGTTGACCTTTTCTTCCTGGCCATTTCTAACTAGCCAAAGAGTCTCTTTTATTTTAGTGTGTGAAACAAATGGCCCATGGCAGATAAAACACAAGCTGAAAAGCAGCTCAGGAGACATAGCTCACATACTTCTCAGCAGATCTCCCCTCAGCAAGGGGTCTGGGAGGATGTCATGTACTGTATCTACTGTGGGCAGGGGAGAGAGAACACAATTACAGTGCATGGTGATCCTTGGATGGAGATATGAAAGCTTTCCAAGCTTTTGAACTAGAAAAGATAAGAGAATAAAAGAAAAAAATAATTTTTAAGAATTGTAATTAGACATATGCTTAGGTTTTTAGTATTTTGCGACACTAGAAACACATCTGGCTTTAGTAAAACAAAATAGGACTGAAGTACAAATTCAAAACCACAACTGGACTTTAGCTGGAGATGCTTAACCTATGTTCGGTTCCCTACCAAAGAGTGTGAATTTTTTGTTTAGGAGACCTGAGCAAGGATGTATTTGAAAAGCTCCTGGGTAAGTTTCAAGGCACCTAGCTTGGGAATCCAGGAAATGGAGAGGGTGTGAAGAGTAGAAATAAGGGAAAAAGAACCTCAGGGGTGAAATCAAGGAGAGCACATTAGATGACACCCAAAGTTACATGATAAAAATTTGATCTTTACCTCAGAGTTAAGTGGGAGATACTGCAAGGTTTAAAGTAGGGATTTAATTGGTTATCTAATTTTAACAATTGGATTTCTGAAAAAGACTTGGAGAGTTCAAAATCCTGAGTTTAAATCCCACCTACTGCTAAATAACCCTGACACAATATTAAGATTTACCGATCCATAATTTTCAATTTTAAATGTGAGCATAATAATTTGTATCTCTTATGTTTGTCATAAATAGTAGGTATGCAATATTATAACAGTTGGCATAAGTTATATATTTCATTTATATTTGTCACTTTCATCTGACCTTCTTTTTTTTAGCAGTATCTAAAGCTAAGATTAGAAAATAACCATTGATTCTAGCACTGTTACATGCTAAGTTAACAGACATGACATTTGCGAGGAAATTAAACTGAAGTCCAGATTTGAAGTTATTGCGATGCTCTTATGTTGCACTTATCTGTCTTCTTTTATATGTGCCATCAGCAGAGATTACCTGCAAGGGAGACCATCCATGATTCACAGCAGGCTTCATGTTTTTGAAATTAATCAGTAAAGGGAATGTTAACAACCTCAATTATTTAATATAGCTACTTGAAGGAAAAAATACATATTTTATTCAAGTTGTGCCAGAAGTAAAATAAGAAGACTATCTTTAAGATGAAAAAGATGTTGAAATAGAGACAAAGAGAAAGAGAGTATTCCCAGTATCACTGCTGATGGAGTCAAATGTAGGAACTCCACCCTGGGTGGACTCGCCTCAATGGGTCAACCCCCTACTCTTTCCCACTGGATATCCCACCTGAGGAAGGTGAATGGGCCAACCCCAACCCTTCTGACAGGTGTTCCACCCAGGAAAGGGAATGTCCCAACCCACATCCTTCCAACCTTTAAAACCCCCCATCCATCTTTATCCATGTGCTGACTTCTTTCTCAAACTCAGCTTGCCCTCACTGGGGTGGAAATAAAGGCCACTGTTGCCCACACAGAACCTGGATTCTGTTTTCCTTTCATCTCACATCTCAGAATAGTTTCTATTTTCCATCTTTGATCTCTGATTTTGATGCTGAGAATCCAGGTCAAGAAGAAGCTCCCCTGTGGGGGCCAAGACACCCTGTCACCCAACTAGATGGACTTGTGATCTGACAAGACAAAAGGAAACGGAGAACCCCTCTGGCCCCTGACCGAAGTTCATCAGTTTATTGGTGAGGTGATCTTTTGTCTAGAAACACTCTCTGAATTTTTTTTTAACTTTTCTTTCCCCCTCCTTCCATCTCTGGGTCTCTTAAAACCCTTTAGCTACCTCTTTCTTCCTCATCCTCCATTTTTTTTCCAGTTGGTTTGAAGTCACACATGGAGTCCTAATCTTCCTGACCTCAGCCCTCTCTACTTTCTTATTCCTTCTCCTCCATTTTTCTTCTGACTGGTTTTACTAGAGACCTATTACCTTTGTGAACCCAGCCCCGGACACCCACGCACTCATTCCAGTGAGCCAGGCTCGTCTGTTTGGTGCCTCGTGTTTGGCGACACCCTCTTATAGGCCTGGGCTAGGCTGGTTAGCCCCAGCCTTATTTTTTTCACCTGGTTTCACATGTGGAGGCCTACAGCTCCCTGATCCCAGCCCCAGCCACCTACAGTGTCACTTTGCATTCTGGCTTTAATCTCATTTATTTTCTACCTCCAGTTTTCTATATGGGCATGTTCAGTCATGGATTCCCCCTTCTTCACCTCTACACTGTCTTTTAACTAACCTCAAACCTCTAAAGCTCTATCCTGACCTGAAACCCCCCTCCCCCAATGCCTCATTTTTTCTGTGATACAGCTTGACCTATGTACAAACTGGATAATGGCTTGCACTGGCCTGAAAATGGCACATTTGACCTCTCAGTCCTCACTGATCTCAATAATTACTGTTGGAAATTAGGCAAATGGTTGGAAATTCTCTGCACTCAGGCTTTTCTCCTCCTCTGAAGCATTCCTTCTCTATGTTTGTCTTATCAACCCTCTCAGATGAAACTGGCTTCCCCTAATCCATCTGAATCTCCATTATTGTCTTTTGATCCTGCAGGCAACCCCTCTTCTGCCTTTCCACAACCCCTCCTCCTCCAACCTCATTCCTATCCAGAGAATTCCACCCCATCTCCCTCTCTCCATATCCCTCCCCCACCTTCAACATCACATGGCAAAGAAAGGAAAGATGGCAGAACAGGAGAGAAAAGAAACATGGTAGATGCGATTCTTCACCCCATACTAGGTCTGGCCACACCTTTGGGCCTCCCATTTCCAGACCACCAATATGTCTATATCCCCCTCCAAGAGGTTGTGGGAATGGAAGGCATCATCAGGGTTTATGTCCCTTTTTCTCTCTCAGACCCTTCCTACATAAGTCAGTGATTGCATTCATTGTCTACAGATCCCCAGAATATTTTCAAGAATTTAGATATCTAACCCAATTATATGATCTAAAATGGCATGATTTATATGTCATCTTCTCTTCCACCTTAACTTTGGAGAAAAAAGAGCAGGTCTGGACTCAGGCCCAGATTCATGCATAAGACCTATGTAGGACAGACCAAACCCTGCCAGAAGGCACTAGAGCCATTCCCTGGGAGGACCCCAATTGAAATTATCAAACTGACACTCTTGGAGTCCACCTCCATAACCACATGGTCCAGTGTCTCTTAGAAGAACTAAAAAACGCCTTAAGGCCATCAATTATGATAAATTAAAAGAAATAAACCAGAAGCACAATGAAAATCCTGCCCAGCTTTTAGCCCATCTTAACGAAGCTCTTCGTGGATGTAGTACCTTATTGCTGGAGAGTACCAAGGGCAGACTTGTTATTGTTTGTTTGTTTGTTTGTTTTGAGATAGGTCTCAGTATGTTGCCAGAGTGCTGTGGCTCACAGCAACCTCAAACTCTTGGACATAAACCATTCTCTTGCCTCAGGCTCCCAAGTAGCTGGGAATATAGCTGCCCACCAAAATGCCCAGCTATTTTTTTCTTGTTGTTGTTATTCTTGTTTTAGCAGGCTCTGGCTGTGTTCGAACCCACCAGCCCCAGTAATATGGCCAGCGCCCTAAGCACTGAGCTAAGGCACTAAGCAGGCAGACTCATTAACATGCATTTTATCTCTCAGTCTGTGCCTAATATCTGACAAAAGCTCCAAAAATCTCCTGGGGCCCTCAAACCCCCCAACTCCCAGAGAGATCTCATTGATCCGACTTTTAAGGTTTTTAATAACTGAGAGGACACTCCTAAGCAGCGGCACCTCTCGGAACTCTAGTTATTGGCTTCAGCCATTAGACAAAACCTGGTTACTCCTCAAAACTTATCAGAACACTTCAAAAAAATGAAATCTTCCCCAGGATCATGTTTCAAGTGCAGCAACCCAGGCCATTGGGCAAAGTAGTGCCCAAATCCAAACCCTCCCCCCAAACTAAGCCCAACGTATGGAGGTCCTCATTGGAAGTCTGACTGCTCAAGTCCTTTTGAGAATCTGTCTTGCAGTTGATCCTGGGATCTCATGGAATTTCCTGACCTTCTAGGCCTAGCTGCAGAAGACTGAGGATTCTCAGAGAATCAGGATGCCCCCTGGACAATCACCAAATCTGAGCTCTAGATATTTTTGCTAGTGAAAGGTAATCCAATTTCTTTTCTAATAGACATGGGGGCAGTCTTTTCCATGCTGCCATCTTATAAAGAGACAGAAAGATATCTCAGTGATGGTTATTGATGGGAACATAATCCCCTCTACATTACTCCACCTTTGTGGTGCACACTTTCTGGACGCTCTTTCTCACATTCATTCCTCATTATCCCTTCGTGTAATTTTCCCCTACTAGGTAGAGACAGCCTTTCAAAGTTACAGGCAACCCCGACAATTCCCACTGGCATCCACCTCTCACTACCCATCCTGATTCTTTCCAACCCCTTACCTACAATCCCTCCATTTTCTCAATCAGAACACCTGGTAAATTCCTCTGTGTGGGATACCTCTCTTCCATCTATAGCCTCCCATCATTCATCCATTATCACTGCCCTCCACTCCCCACATCCATATCCTTCCTTTATACAATACCACATCCTCCTAAATTGCCCCTCGCCCATCCTCTGCCACACATGGTAGAAAAAAATGGTGGAATTCCCCCAGGACCCTCAGACACCCCATTGACATCTCATTTATGTGGCCTTCAAGGTTTGGCAGTGCCTCTCAGAGCTCTAGTATTGGCTTTCACCATTAGACAAAACCCAGTACCTCCTCAGAATTCCTCAGGGAAATCCAAAAGAATGAGAACTCCTCGGGTACCATGTTTTTAAGTGCAATATGCTAGGTCACTGGACAAAACAGTGCCTCAAATCCAAACCTTTCCCCACTGGAAGTCTGACTGCCCAGGTCTTTCTGAAGATCTGGTTTTACACTCACTCCCAAGACCTTGTCAAAATTCCCAACCTTCTGAGCCTAGTTGCTGAAGATTAATGGTCCCTGAAAAATCATAGCACTCCTGTACAGTCACAAATCTAAACTCCAGGTATTTTTCTTAGTGGAAGGTAAGCCAATTCCTTTTCAGACATGGGAGCAACCTTTTCAGCACTTCCATCTTGTAAAAGTCCTTTAAAACAGCCAGAGATCTCTGTGATGGGTATTAATTATTAAAAACTCCACTCTTGTGATATATTTTTTCCCTTTGCTCTCTCTTCATGCAATGTTCCTCTACTAAGTGTAGATCTCCTCTCAGGATTACTGGCGGCCCTGGCAATTCCCACCATCTCCCGCCTCTCACTGTCCATCCTCCTCCTTGGTTATTGTCTATGATAGGACCACTAATTATAATTTTTCTCATTCTCAGTTTCAGAACAGTAACCCTCTGCCACATCTCTCTATTTATTGACCAGGCAGTCACCCAGAAAACAACTACTCACATCCTTGCCCTGCATGGATATCAACCAGTTCAAACAGAAGACCCAAGAATCTTCTTCCCCCGACCCATATTCCTTTTTTCCTTACAGGGAACACACACTGCCCCTCACTCTGCAAAAGTGGTCAAAAGACAGCACACCCATGACCCCACCTCCTTATAATAGACTGAAAAAAACAGAATGATAGAAGTAAAATGTAGGAACCCAAATAGGGTGGACCCAGATAAATGGGTCAACTCCCTACCCTCCTGATGGATATCCCACCTAGGAAAGGTGAATGAGCCAACACCCCTCTTCCAATAGGTGTCTCACCAAGGAAAGAGAATGTCCCAACACCAACCCTTCTGACCTTTAAAATCCCTGTTCATTTTTATCCATGTGCTAACTTCTTTCTCAAACTCAGCTCACCCTCACTGGGGTGGAAATAAAGGCTGCTGTTGCCCACAAAGAACCTGGATTCCATTTTCCTTTCATTTCATGTCTCAGAATAATTTCTATTTTTGGCCTTTGACCTCTCAACTGCTCTATAAATAGTGGGCAGAAAACTCCACCATTCTGTGCAATAATAGGGATAGCTATCTGGATTAAATCTAGACATGTAAAACAACAATTGTGATTTGCACAGGGTACTCTCCCAGGCTACTGAATAGGAGAGTCTTTTCTGGACACCACATGCTATTAAAGCAGAATTATAGGAGTTCACATTTACTAAGTTTTCAAAGTAGTCCATGGTTTTCTAATTTGTCTTCTCTCTTAGCAGAAGACAAAGTGACTTACTAACATTTCCTACCAGGAGATGTTAAAGCTGAGTTGGGTAGCAACAGTTCTAAATACGTTATGTGTCTGGAGGTAAAAGCATAACGCCTAAATTTATTCTCATGGGAAAGGAGGTGGGTGTTGAATAGGGAAACAATAAACTTTTGGATAGCACTATATAGAAATGGGTAATCACTAGTTGTTGGGAGATTTCCAAATAGAGGAGGCTTATTAAAACATCACTCACCTATTGGGCATGTATGTCTTTAAGAAAGGGATGAAGAGAGTTGCCTTTCTAGCTCTCTGCAAAATATGTGTGCATATTCTATATATAAATATTTGTGTGTGTATATTATAAACACAGCAGTTAGCTGAGGGAAAAGAGCTGTGCCCTCCCAAGAGACTCTGTTGTTGATGAATGGTCCTACATTAGGGCCAGATTTGACTCTATTAGCAACATCAAGGATTCAATAGAATAATATTTTGACCTATACTCATATCCATTTATACAGATAGATTTATTCACATAATCAGACTCAATTCTCATCTGATATTCCTGTTGCTAGGAAATGAGTTATATAAAGCTTTTGAGGAATTTATGATCACAATTTTGGAAAATGAAGAAGGGCATTCAGAAAGCTTGAAATTTTGAAAAGTGACCAATGTCATGATAAAATTTGAATCTTCCCATATTTATGAAATACGCATAAAAGAAAACATATCCCAAAGAAAATGATATTTAATAGTTACATTTTATTATAGAAGTGTTGGGAATGCAATAAATTTTCAGGAAAATTCAAAACATGGACAAACGTCCATGCTCACTTAGATATAAACAAAGTAGACTCTTAAGAGTAAAAGAGATTTCCTTATATAGATGAGTTTTGTTATTCAAAACTATTTCAATAACTCTGCCATTACATGTGATTTTACATAGTCCGAAGTCTATACTACTGATATAATCTCTGAAAAATATTAGCTATTTAAACCTTCCTTGGAATTCAAGGTTTATTTTTATATCAGAAAAAGATAGCACAGATTTTTTCCTCCTGATCCCTCTAATGTCACCTTCATAGGGCAGAGGTCAGATCCATATACTGACTGCAATCCAATTGGAGAAAAAGGAAATAGGATTTCTCCATTGCCCTCATCTAAAATTATAGCTATAGACAGGGAGAAGAGAGAAACACAGGTCCTATCATATAAGTTGCTAAGGATAGCCCATAAACACTAGAAAGTAACTAATGTATCTGATCTTATGCCCTGTGGAAACCTGTTCCATTTTTTCTTTCTTTCTTTCTTTTTCTTTCTTCCTTCCTTCCTTCCTTCCTTCCTTCCTTTCTTTCTTTCTTTCTTTCTTTTTTTTTGGCCAGGGTTGAGTTTGAACCCCCCCACCTCTGGTATATAGGGCCTGCACCCTACTCCTTTGAGCCACAGGTGCTGCCACTTGTTCCATTTTCTGTGTGGAATATCCTTGTCCCCTGTCACAGATTAAAGTAGTCACTTTACAGTTCCTATTTGTTTTCTAAACATTCATTGGGTATCCTGCAGCTTATGCACTAGTGTATAAAAATAACCAAATAACAAAAAATTAATAATAATAAAGGTAAGAAAGAGAGATATGGAAAAAGAGGCATTTCAAGAAGGTTCTGAAGTTTCTGGTTCACACGTGTAACTGTTTGCAGGGCTGTGCCATAAACCAAGATGAAAACACTGGGAAAGAAATGAATGGGAGTGGACTGGAAAAAGATCAAAAATGTCAGTTTTTGGTATATCAAATTTAAAGTGCTTTTGAGTCATCCAAGTTGAGATATCATGAGTAGATGGATATAAAATTTAAAGCTCCTGCACTGGAGATTTAAATGTGGTGTATGTTCTTTGAATATATACTCATTAAAACTACTACAGTCCTGGAAGAGATCACTACAGAGAGAGTCGAAAGGATCTAGTAAAGAAACTTGGGGAAATTCATATTTTTCTGTTTAGAAAAAATATATAAACTAAAACGCGGAAGAGAACAAAAACTACAAAATGGAAGGGAGATAATAATATCAAATAGCAGTAAGTTCTTATTTGGCAATAGTTAAAAAGCTTCATTAGAATTTTAAAGGGTGCATTGTATATGTATTTCTGAGTTGTTATGGGGAATGGGGTAGTGAATTAGGAAAGGAAACTCCTTTTTTTTGAACATATTTCTTTTGCTTTGTTTGCAGTGTACCACCAACCCAACACAAGAGCTTTGCAAAAAACACATGGGATAGCTGCTCCTCTTCCAGAATAAGAAAATTGAGTACAATGAAGGGAAGCATCAGGCTCAAGATTATGAAGCCAGCCTAATGATTTTTCATGCATTTTTCAGTAATTCATGATTATTTCTTCAGTATAAACAGCCAGACAGTTCAGAAATAAGAAAGAGTAAAATATTAAGACAATATTGGTACTTATAGAATCACAGGACCAGACCAAATTGGCCATAATCTATTGATAGCAGAATGTCAAGTTATCTTGTTGGTATAACGGAGCTAAAAGTGCAAGTCCCTTGGCTTGGGTATGTGCAAAAGTAAACTTTGACTTCTAGCAATACCAGGAACCTGTGTTTCCTCTCCGTGGAACTGAGAAGACTAGGCCATGACTAGAACCTTTCAAAAGGGAGGGGCCCAATCTGGTGCTGAAATCCACTTCAACATACTTTACCATAAAGGATTGAATTGAAAGCCCTTCAATCAGACCCTGCCAAGCCAAGATTCCTAATATTTCTCTTACATCTGACCCCTTAAAACTTGTCCAAGACCCCAAATTTGGGAAATAAATTTGAGTTTCAACTCCTGTCTCCTTGCCAAAAACAAAAGAGTACATACAACCTGATTTTATTTAGATACAGTCCACGTCTAAGAATAACATATCAATACTGGAACTAGACTTTTTGACTGGTGAAGGGCAGGTGGCACTTTTTATGGTGCTGCAAATATTCTATCACCTTGATCTGGGATGTAGCTATAAAAGGCTACGTCTATATAAAAATTCGTCAAGCCGTACTCTCAGGACTTGTGTCATTCACTGTGCCTAAGATACTTCCTAACAGAATAAGTCTTTGGGCTCTGATGCCTAAAGAGCTAGATTTAGAGAGGACAGCTAACAAGCATCACAGATACCTCCTGGAGGACTAAACCCCTACTCAGCAGTCCATGACATCTTTGCAGATGGTTTGTTAGGCTGCAGAAGATCCCCACGTAACCCTGCCATTGCCAATGACACTTCCTTGTGGCAAGTATGACTTCCCCCACTTCAGTGCCTAATACTTCTATGACTGTATGTACCCTGTAGCAGACTCAATAATGGTCATGAAAATCTATCAGCTCCTAATCCCTGGAATCAGTAAATATAACTTCCTTTAGAAAAAGAGACTTTGGAAATGTGATCAAGTTAAGGTTTCATTATCTTGGATTATCTGGAGGAGGGTAAATGTCATCATACATGTCCTAATACAGGAGAAGCACAGGAAAGTTTGATGTAGACACATAAAAGGAGGAGGTCATATGAAGATGGTGCTAAGAGAAATGTAAAGATGCTGGCCATAAGGTTGGGTGATGTAACCATAAGTCCAGGAATGCCAGCAGCCATCAGAGGCTGGAATGAGAAAGGGATGGATTCTACCCTAAGTTCCCCCAGATAACATGTGGCTGTGCTTACACATTGATTTCAGCCCACTTTTTGAACTTCTGGTCCCAGAACCACAGAAATTAAATGTCTGTTATATTAAGCCACCCAGTTAGTGGTGATTTACTAAAGAAGCCACAGGAAAATTAATACACCTGCTAATTCCATAATCATCAGTTGAAGGAAAAGAGATTGTTCAGCTTGCAGAGTTGGGAAGTTGGTAGATTTCTTTAGCTGTACTATCCTTACCCTATTTCTTTCTAAATTTACCTGCATTTTACCGCTAAATGGGGAAGATGACTAACGGGAGAAACCTTGACCTACTTGGAATACATGTAGGGTTTTCTTATACTCAATTCTCTTTTTCTCTTAATTCTCTGCAGCTGCTCTTTGTCAACTCGTGGTAGGGCCAGGGGGAACTGAGGCTTGAATGTGGGAAAATTCCCTCTGGCTGGACTGGTCATAGCTGGTCAAAATGCTTCCTACATGGGCTCTGGCAGATTTCTGCCTTGTGTTGTGTTGCACTGTGCCAAGGTGGCCCTGAGTTTCAATTTCAAGTCTCACAATCACTTCACTCTTCCTCCCCTGGGCACACAGATTCCTCCTTTACTGGAAGGGACACTTCTGGGACACTGTGGAGTGGGTAGGGGAGGGTGGCAAGTCCGGGGGTGCCAGCATAGGTAGCACAAGACTATCTTTTCTAATCTCTTCAGTGCTTCTTTCCTTCGTATAATGTTAAAGTCAGGTAGTATGATTCCTCATATAATTTAGGTTATTTTGAAAGCGCTTGCTTGGGTGGGCAATTATTAAATCAGGCTTATGTGTTCCAGGATAATCACTAGAGGTTTCTATCTGGCCATCTTGCTTTGCCCTCATCTATAAATAAAATTTTAATTGAGACTATTTAGACCTGTGTATTTTTATACTTATATACGCTCCTACATGAATTTTGTCAATGTTTTATATCAAAAGTTTTAGTACATGTGAAGAAGTAGAGATGTGGGAGAGTTAGGCACAATGTGTTCAAAATAAAAAAATATGCATATATGTACACACACATTATATATAATATAAAAATCTGACTGGGCCCTCAATGACATCACATATATCCTTATAAAGATGATATACAGAGATATTGATATAGATACACAAAGGAAGAAGGCCATATATAGATGGAGCTAAGAGAGATCTGAAGATATTGGCTTTCTAACTATATGATAGATAAATGCTAGGTAAAGATAGATAGAGACAAAATAAGCAAGATATTTCCATTAAGTGCCCTTAGCAGAGTGGTTACAGCGCCAGCCACATGCATTGAGGCTGGCAGTTTCAAACCTGGCCTGGGCCGGCTAAACAACAATCACAACTGCAACGAAAAATATCCAGGCATGTGTCAGGCACCTATAGTCCCAGCTGCTTGGGAGGCTGAGGCAAGAGAATCACTTAAGCCCAAGAGATCGAGGTTGCTGTGAGCTGTGACACCATGACACTCTACCCAGGGGGACAGCTTGAAACTCTCTCAAAAAAAAAAAATTCTTTTCTGTAACTAGCTTTTATCATTTAACATCAGTAGTGTGTGTTTATATAAGTATATACAAATATATATAATTCCTATTACAATATTCTTGTTACTATACTTGCTTGTAATACATTAGACCCCTAAGTATAGGCCCTAACTCCTGGATGGCATTACTGGACACACCCGGGGCCAGAAGAATACCTGATGTTTGAAGGAAAGGACCCAGTCCTGGCAAGATTCACCATCTGCTTAATAAAGAGCCCAGGGGCTTTGAATAAAAACAGTTGTATAGGTCACTATATGTTCATGTAATTAATCCTAGATCCCTAGAAGTTGCATTTTTTGTTTTATGACATAGTGATCTTAAATCTTTTTGTAATTTTTAATTTACTTTTTAAAAGTTATTTTTATTTTATATTCTTAAATTGACAAGTAATAATTGCTTTTTTGTGGGATACTTAGTGAAGTTTTCATACATAAAATGTATAGTGACCAGATTAGAGTAATTAGTATATATGGCATCTCAAACGTATATCATTTCTTTGTGTTGAGAATGTCCAGTATCATCTTTCTACACATTTAAAACTACTATTTTTTTTTAACCATAGTTAACCTTCAGTAACTATCCTTGAGGAACACTCAAACTTATTTCCACAATATAGCAGTAATGTTGTATCCTTTAACATCCTTTAACAGCTATCTCCCCATCTATCATTTCATCCTATCCGTAGCATTCCCAGTCTCTAGTATCCTCTGTTCTACTTTTTAATTCTAGGAGATTAACTTTTTTTAGTGTCCAGATATGACTGAGAACATACAGTGTTTAACTTTCTTTTCTTGACTTACTTCACTTAACATAATGTTTCTGGTTCCATTTGTGTTGCCACTGATGACAGAATTTCATTGTTTTTAATGGCTAAATAGTATTTAAATAATTTTTAGCCGTATTTTTTAAATCCATTCATTTCATTTTGGACACCTAGGTTGATTCTATACCTTGGCTATTGCTAATATTGCTGCAATAAACATGGGAGTATAGATGTCTCCTAATATAACACAATTTCCTTTCCTTTGGATAAATTACTATTAGTGGGCTCGCTGAATCATACAGTAGTTCTACTTGTAGTTTTTTTAGGAAACTCCATACTGTTTTACATAGTGGCAATAATAGTTTACATTCACACCAACAGTTCTGTTTCTCCGCATCTATGTGACACTTATTAATTTTTGTCTTTTTGATAATAGCCATCCGAACTGGGGTGAGATGATACCTCATTGTAAGTTTGATTTGCATTTTCCTGATAAGTAGTGTTATTGAGCCTTTTGTCAAATATTTGTGGGTCATTTGTATATTTTCTTTTGAGAAATGCTTGTTCAGGTCACTTACTTATTATTAAAACAAATTATTCGGTGGTTTCATTTGTGTTTTTGTTTTGCTTTTGAGCTATTTAAGTTCTCTGAATATTCTGGGTATTAATCCTCTGCCAGATGAGTAGTTTGAAAACATTTTCTCCCATTCTGTATGTGTCTTTCCCCTCTGTTGATTGTTTCCTTTGTTGTACAGAAGCATTTTAGTCTTATATTATCCCATTTGTCTATTTTTGCTTTTGTTACCCTTGTTTATGAGGTCTTTTCCCAGACCAATGTCTTTTATTTTTTTAATTAAATCATATCTGTGTACATAAATGCAATCATGCGGTACAGTGTGCTGGTTTTATATACAATTTGAAATGCTTTCATCAAATGGGTAAACTTAGCCTTCATGGCATTTTCTTATTGTGTTAAGACATTTCAGACCACTGTCTTGAACCATTTTTTCTATATTTGCTTTTAGAAGTTTCATAGTTTTGAGTCTTATATTCATGTCTTCAATCCACTTTGAGTTGATTTTTATATAGAATGAGAGGTGGGGGTCTGGTTTTCCTAGCACCATTTATTAAATTCTTCAGTCCCCAATAGTATTATTGACACTTTTGTCAAAAATAAGTTTGCTGTAGATATGTTTATTAACTTGGGAGTTTTCTATTCTGTTTCATTGGTCTATGTGTCTGTTTTTGTGCTAATACAAAAAAAAAATGATGTAGTTGACTAAATAAATTTTTATAATGTTGCTGTACCAATTCATATTCTTATACATGTTTTTCTCAATATTAGAGATTCAAAATAATGAAATAGCTTCCCCACTATTACTCTTCATATACAAAAATATTTATTGTAAAGGTTTGTATTCCTGACATGGTGTATTTTATAAATTTCTAGTTTCTTCCCATGAACAGTCTATATTTCTGTCATGACATTACAGGTTTATATGAACCTTTGGGACCATAGCTAAAGCTTACTTTTTGTCGTTGGAAATGGAGAAAAATGGAAAAACTTTTGAGTTGGACCCTATAAAGGAAACTTCTAGGTCAATGCAGTCATTGTTGTATGCTATCTTGGGGACATTCAATGTACCTTTTTCCTGATTTGTGACCAAGAAAATAAAATATGGCAACTTTTTCCCAAGCATCATAAATCTTATCTAGCTGTAGGTTCTGCAATTCATTCAGTTATAGATATATCTTAGGTCTTAGATTCTAAATCAGTATTGCCTTAAGGTCCTTATCATAGCATTAATCTGGAATGCTTGTCACATTTTCAACTTCCCAGAAATTTCTCCTGAAAGTTCTAAACCTTTAGAACAGAAAGAACCCAAGGTATCTGTGTTTTTATAACTATCATATTTTAGAATATAATACCAAATATCATTCAAATAATGTGATATTGAGTCACTTCTGTAAATATTTCTTTGATTACAGGCACAAAAGTATGCTTATGTCTTCACCCATTGCTATTCAAATAATAAAAGGCATTTTAATAAATATAATAAAACCATCAAACATTTTATTGAGCAAAGTATACAGGAATTTTCATCACATCAGTTTTTATATTATCAAAGAAAAATATGAAGATATTAGTTTTACAAACTGACATTGAATTTGAACACAAAGAATAAAAACCCCTAAAATTATAGGATGTAAGAGTTAAAAAGGACATTGAATGCCTGGTATTTCATCTTGGTTCCTATAGGAGGATTCACCTATTCTTCTAGAAATGAAAGACCCTGACTGTAAAATTCTAATTGGTTAGAGCATCCACTAGAAAATATCACAATGAAAGCCACAGGAATGTGAAGCTCCAGCAAAAAGTCAGCATCTGCCATGGTGAGCAGAAGCAAAGTTGCACCACTTTTTCTATAAAAAGTATGAGAGAAATAAAAATTAATTATTAAAAAGAACATATTGAACTCCCTGGGTCATGCACATAGTGCTTCTAAATGAGGAGGATTTGACCTTAGGACACAACGGGTAGTCTGTATTCTACTTCAACAAGCAGCTGGGCCCTGACTGCTCCTCACTCCCATAAGTGTTCCCACTATGGAGTTACTTGATCCATTCTACTTGCTGAGTCATGACTCAAGTCAGTCTTCAGACTAGGCGTCAGACAGGAAGGAATCAGGAAATATGTCATTCCATGAGGCCAATATAATTTGGGGAGTAATGAACAAGGATTTTATAAGAGAAAATATCTGTACAAGAAAATGGGAAGTAAAATAGAAAAGACTGGCAAAGCCTGAGACCAGGAGTTCCTTTAGGGTAGAGAGAGGGAAAGGAGCTTGGACAGAGGTATCCTGAACTGCCCTGTACTTTACAGTAAGTTTGGAACCCCATCATGGTTTTAAGAGATGAAACTGACAATTACAAATTTCTTTCCAACATTCAGGGGTCATTATGAGGGATTTCAGAATGAAGCAATCAGTACAGGGAGTTCAGTTAGACTCTGAGGTATGCAAGGTTGATTCTCATGACATCAAAGAAATATACCATTCAATTTCACAGCTTTAGAATTACACCGTACCAGTTATTGGTCTGCCATTAGTGATTCATAATTAATTAAATTAAACTATGCATTAAATGTAAAAATGATTTATGCATTTTCAGAACATCTGGCATGGTTATCTTGATAGTTCAAATATCACTTTCAGACATAATGATTTTAGGGAAAGGTAGCTCCCTTGACTTTTATAGAAATAATAGTTATTTTCAGTATATGGCATGTCTAGGTTATCAGAAACATTAATTTTCCTCTCACTTTTGCAATGATTTCTTCATTACATTGGAAGAGCAAATATTTACCATTGTGTGCTTACCTCAACACATAGCAGTAAAAACATTTCTTGCAATACACGTAGCCATTGCTTGCCAAGACAAGAAAATAATTCTTTGTACAAATATCTACAAATTTCAAATATGTACTGCAGTTTAGTTATAAAACATAAAACAACATAAATTTATTAGACAATGAACATTTGAATATAATCCTGTTAAATCTTTTTTTGTTTGTTTGTTTGTTTGACACAGAGACTCAAGCTGGGTAGAGTGCTGGGTAGAGTGCTGGGTAGAGTGCTGTGGCATCACAGCTCACAGCAACCTCAAACTCTTGGGTTTAAGCGATCTCCTGCCTCAGCCTCCCAAGTAGCTGGGACTACAGGCACCAGCTACTTGGGAGGTAATTAGTTGGTAGCTAACTAAGTTAGTTCTATGAAAAATTATGTCATCTAAGTTTTTCTGTGTTATATTAACTGTGTAATAACTCCTAACATCCTGCTTTCTTAAAGATACCCATTTTTTAAAAGTATTATGGATGGAAGACATAATTTATTGTAATGGAAGGCAATTCTCTGCATGACATTATTTAAATATGACTAGATTCTGCTCTAAAATCAGATTATCTTTTTTAATATCTAACAGCTAATTTATTCTGCAATTCATGAATGACCTTAAACTTTAAGAAAGCTAACTTGTCACTGAAAACACAAATGAGTTCTTTTCTTACACAAGGCCTTAATTTTGTAGACTCAGCCTAGATAGCTAAAAATAATTCAAAAATCAAGTTGTCAAGGAATTCTAGATCTATAAAAGATGATTTCCCCCCCATAGTTTGCATTGATCACATTGGGACTCTTTTAATTTAGCAATAAAGAACTAAGTTTTGCTTTACATTCTAAACCATTATACTGGATCTACTTCTCCAATGAGGGAAATTAGGAAAAAATATTCCACCAATGAAATATTTAAAAGGAATTTGTCATTTTATCAATGTAAGACTTGCAAACCCAATGAAACAGCCACACTGTTCCTAAGCTGAAGCAGAAATTTTCCTTCAAATATATATATACAGTGTTCCACCAAGGACTGAAAAATTTACTCACTAGAGTTAAGAACAAAGAGCAAATGAAAAAATAGGTATTTGATCTGGTCTGTGGAAGAAAGTCTTTAGAATGGACCATATTTAATGGACAGGCAAAGGAAATTCAGGGCCCAATTTTAGAAAGTTTCTTATTTGTAAATAACTTCTCTAACCAACTAGGTTCTTCCCCTAACCCTATTACTCAAAAAGATATAACATGTCGAAAGGCCTTGCTAAAGAGAGAAAGTCCAGGAAAAGACCTCTGTCATGACATGAGAAGCAGTTGATTATGCTTCAAAGTATTTGGGTGAGCCACATGCAGCTTCCACAAATAGAAAGGGAACATGGTCATGTGAAATTGTGTTTTATTCAGAA
This sequence comes from Galagoides demidoff, assembly GCA_963574575.1. Classification (NCBI taxonomy): domain Eukaryota; kingdom Metazoa; phylum Chordata; class Mammalia; order Primates; family Galagidae; genus Galagoides; species Galagoides demidoff. The sequence goes on along the minus strand of CAUYQV010148389.1, from coordinate 27,322 downwards.
AACATTGAAACAGCTAATTCTGAAGCAGTTTTTACACCCATGGTACATATGAAGGCTATCTCCCTAGATTGCTCACAGGACCTACCCCTCACACAGAGAGACAAGGGGTTGTGAGACCAACAGATCTGGAGACTGAGGCCATCTTGTTCCCCTTTCTTCCCCACCCACACATCTCCCTCCGACTAACTCTTTGACTGATGGGGTAAGACAGATGGTTTTGGACAGATAAGATATAGGCATTCTCTGTCTTCCCTGAAGGCTGTAAAGTCAATCCTGAGATGGGACTTACAAATATTTCTCAATAGATTTTTCCTCAGCCAGGAGGCTTGGGCACGGTTTAATCTGATGAACCCAAAACTATGAGGAAGAAAGAAAAAATACAGATAAAGAAAGTATGTGAACTTTTTTCAAGCAGACGATTTGGAAAGACACAAGACAATCAAGAAGAAAAAAGAAGACAGAGTGGAAAATTTAATTCAGAAAGTGCCTAAACCCTTAGGAGTTTTTAAACCTAATGTGCATTAGAATCACCAAGAAAAATTTCAAAACCTATGGATTTACCAGACCACCATAAGAACTACAAACCTATTGTTCACAGACAAGTACTAGCCATTGGTAGATTTGTAAAGTCCCTAGATGAGACTTAGGTGCTGTCAGGTGTGGGAGACCCTGGGAAAGAGTGTAGGATGTGGATTTCTCGGGTAAGAGAGAAAGAAGACTAGAAGACTGAAGTTGAGAAAATGAAGCATTGCCATAAATTACATATTAAGTGATTTGATATTTACTTCAGCAGTTTGAATACACTGATGGATGTTCAAGCAGGGGTGAGATTTGTGTAGTCGCTTTCATCCTAATAAACCCAGCAAGCTTTATAGCTTGATTCAGCTCTAAGACTTTGGGGAATTTAGTTCAAATTTCATCTACTACTAAACAATCTGATTTCTAAATGTCTACTTTTTAATAAGTAGTTTATATATTTTCAATATGAAAATAATAATTGTGGTACCATACATTTGTCATAAATGTTAGAAATAAAATATCAAAACTTATGTTGTATGAGGATCATTTTGGCATTTTAAAGCTACTAGTGACTTGAACCCTAAATAGATGCAGGATATAGAAAGAGACATCAGGTAATAGACTTCACTAATTGATTTCTATCATACACCAGGCTAAAAATGAGTCACATTTTTAAACTATTTATCCATTGATGGACATTTAGATTACTTTTATATTTTAGCTATTCTGAATCATGCTGCAATAAATATGGGAATAGACATATCTTTTCAAGACTCTAATTTTAATTGTTTCAGATAAATATCAAGAAGTGGAATTGCTGGAATATACGGTAATTCCATTTTAAATTTTTTGAAGACATTACATACTATTTTCTATAGTGGTTACACTATTTTATATTCCCATAAACAGTACAAAGGTTTCAATTTTTTCACATCCTTGTCAACACTTGTTTTATTTTTGTTTGTGATAATATCTATTCTAACAAATATATCTCATTGTTCAATTTACAATTTCTTGATAATTAGTGGGGTCAATAAGTTTTTCATATACCTATTATGCATTGGATGTCTTCTCTGTAGAAATACTATTTCGGGTCCTTTATTTTTTAATTGGGTTGAATTTTATTTTGTTTTGTTTTGCTTTTAAAAAACTTCTTTATAATTCATATTTTTACTTTTCTCTCTATGATTTGTTTCTTTTGCCATGTAGGGGCTTTTGATTTATATCATCATTTATATACTTATCTCTTTTTGCTTTTTTTGCTTGTGCTTTTGAGGTCACATCCAAGATCACATTCCCAAGGATAATGTCGTGAAGGATTTTCTCTCTTTTCCTCTAGGAGTTACTCTGTATCAGATTTCAATTCAAACTTTCAACTATTTTTACCTGATTTTTGCATATGGTTTAAGACAAGAGTGTGATTTCATTCTTTCCAAGCAGGCATCTAATCTAGTCAATACCATTTGCTGAAGAGACCATCCTTTTCCCATTGTGTATTCTTGGCGCCTTTGTCAAAGATTAATTGACTGTATATGAATTTGTTTATTTCTTGGTCCTCTATTATGTTTCACTGATCTATATATCTCTCTTTTTGCCAGTACCATACTGTCTTCAATACCTCGTAATGCTATGCATATTGTGAATCAAGTAGTGTAATATTTAAAGCCTTTTTTTTCTTTGTTAAGCTTGTTTGCTATTTGGAGCCCTTTGTTGTCCCATGTGAATTCAGAAGTGTTTTCTAATTCTGAAACAAAAATGCTATTGCAATTTTAATAGATATTGTATTGAATCCATAGATCACTTTGAGTAGTATGAATATTTTGATAATTTTACATATTCTACTCCACAATCATGGATATATTTTCATTTGTTTGTCTTTTGCAAGTTCTTTCACCAATGTTCTGTAACATAATTTTTAGTGTACAATCCAGTTTCTTAGTCACATTTCTGATTAGTTTATTCATTTGGAAAGTATGTGAATTGGATTTTTTTTAATTTTCTTTATTTTTATTGTTCTTCAGTAATTTTTAATTTACTTTTTGATTTCTTCTTTGATACATTTATTCCTCAAGAGCATGTTATTTAACTTTTACCTATTTGTCAATTTTCCAGTTTTCCTTCTACTATTGATCTGTAGTTTTATTCCACTGTGGTCAGAAAAGATATTTGTTATAATTTCAGTCATCTCAAATTTCTTAAGATTTATTTAATGATATAATGTGTGAACTATCTTGAAGAACTGTTCCATGTGCACCTGAGAATAATGTATATTTTGCTGCTCTTGGGCAGAATTTTTTGCATAGTGTTTTGGTTTCATTTTATCTATAGTGCTGTTGGGAACAAGACAAGGTTGTCCATAATGCTATCTCTATTTAGTATTTCAGTACTGCATGCTGTATCCAGGATAATTAGGCAAAAAGAGAAAGAAAGAAGAAAAAAAAGAAGAGCAAAAGACAGGAGAAAGAAGGAAGGAAAGAAAAAGGGGAGAAAAGGAAAAAAGGAAGAAAAACAGAAATGAAGGGAGAGACAGAATGGAGTGAGTGAGGTGTGAAAGAGAAAGGAAGAAAGAAGGAAAAGAAGAAACAAAAGGCATCCATATCAGAAAGGCAAAAATAAAACTACATTTGTTAAAAGATGATACGAGTTTGTACATACAATATTGGCATTTCTGTCACATAATTTATGTTTTTGCACTTACATTTTTTTTTTAGTTTATTTGAATTTTGTTTTGTTTTATCAAGATATGAGATGGGAACCCTGATCATCATTCTATAAGCCGTTGTCTTACATAAATGGATGGAGAAAATCCTACAATCCAAAGTTCATTGGGAAAATTAATGCTTTGTACCTTAATATTAAAACCTCACTTATGGAACAACTAGCATATATAAAGTATTAATATTAATTATCATGTCTTTTCCCATACTTATTAATCAAAATTACTAATTAAAAATTTTTTAAATGACAAATATATAATTTATTACAGTAGAACCTCTGTAAGTTGACTACCCAAGGAATGTAACGAACTAGTCAGCATATGGAGATGGTCAACATAAGGAACGAGGCCTACTATATGGACATGTACATGTGCATGTTTCATCTATGAAAATTAGATCAATTTAAAGAGAGGGTCAATGTAGGGAAATGTCCAACTAGAGAGGGTCAATGTAGGGAAATGTCCAACTATGGAGCTTTCTACTGTATTTCCATGGGCACAGTCAATTTTATTATTTATATATTTTGAATTCTTTAACATTTAATAAAGATAAATTTTTATTCTGATGGATAGATAAAATAAAGAATAAACACTTGAAATTTCAAACAGATACTTTTTACATTGATCATTCCTTCATTGCTGCAAACATTTTTAGAGTAATGACCATGAACCTGAAGTAATAATTATGGTACATTGTTGTCTTTAAATATTAAATCTATATTTCTTTATTTAAATACATTTTAAATGACCATTTGCTCTTCTAGTTATACATAATTCTAATTATGAAGAGAAATGTACCACCATCTGTGTGGTACTCAAATTGTCAGACTTCCATTGTGGAAGAAGGGCCTCCATCAGCCCAAGTCTGTCTACCCATCTAGACCAATAACTAAACAAGAAGTAAAAAGTAAAATCACAAATGCCTTAAGGTGTGCACTCTTTTGCATTTGTTATTTTGCCTTAATAATATTGTAAAATACTTCCAGATTCTGTCTAGAAGTTGCATTTTTTTTTTTTTTTGCGACAGAGTCTAACCCTGTTATTCTAGGTTGAGTGCTGTGGATAGCTCACAGCAATCCTATACTCCTGGGCTTAAGTGATCCTCTCACCTCAGCCCCCCGAGTAGCTAGGACTATAGGTGCCTGACACAATGCCCAGCTAATTTTTCTATTTTTGGTAGAGAGATGGGCTCTCTCTCGTTCAGGCTGGTCTTTAACTCCTGAGCTCATGCAATCCACCTGCTTCAGCCTCCCAGAGTGCTGGGATTACAAGCATGAGCCAACATGTCTGGCCTGTATTTTCTCAATGCTAAGTTCATTTTAAAACTAAAAGTCTTTGTCAATGTTTCCCAAACCAGGGTGCTAGTTAAAATCTTAGGAACTAGATCTTTCTCCTGAGGATTTTGATTCATTATAACAGGGACGATCTTGGGTATTTATACTTTCAATATATTTTAATGGCAAGTTTGGAAATGTAAGTAGCATTGTCTGTATTATATATTTGTGTCACCCCATTGTGCAGTCATTAAGATAAAAGTCATTTTAATATAGTAAACAATGTGAAACATGTTTGATTGAGCAAAGTATTTAATTATTGAGAAATATCTTATATTCATGATTTAAGCACATATTTAAACTTACAATTTTTCAGATTTTTAACATATATTTAGAAATTGAGAGAGAATTAAACTTTTGAAATTACAATATTTTGGCAGTACAGGAATATATCAAAATTTTTAATCTATCTTGGTTTCCGGTAAAGAGTCACCTGCTAATATAGGACATTAAGGCACTAAAGACTAACATTCTGTAGAATCCAATGGCAGAAGACGATTAAAACAGGAGTCATCTGATGCACAGGGACACATCAGCATTGGTCACATGGTCCATAGTGCTTAAAAATAACTCCACCGTCAGTATTTCTGTAAAGAGAGAAACAGTAAGCAATGAATGGCATTATATCAGATTGCCTTATGGTGTCCAAAGTGCTTCTCAGTAACTAACCCTTTAAACAAGACATAAATGGTAGAGCTTAGACTCATCTTCAAACACTGTAACCTGATATTCCCAGACCCTACACACATCCTCAGCCCTGCAGTGGGGCTATTTCTCAGTACTGATTCTGTGGGGGACTCACCCAAATCTGAGGAATAAGAAGATTAGAGAGACATAGTATATCCATCTAGCTCCCCTCTTTATATCACATTTCACATTGGTCTACTTGTAGGGATTTTAATGGATTTTATTAAATTAAGTATAGTTAACTAATTTGAGTATTTGAAAAAACAAGCCAGAATCATTATGTACATAACTTAACATAATCTATTTTTAGAAGTGTGAGTTCTGGGGTAAAATCTAATAGTGTATCCTCAAGATTTAATAGAAACAAAATAGCTGATTACTGTGGATAAAGCTATAGATTAAGAGAAACTTAGTAGTTTTAAGCATACTAAGACTTTTATTTCAATAAGAAGAAAAAATATTGAATAAACATAAATTTTAAGTGTCCTAACTCCCCCCCAAAAAAACCATGTGAGGTAATACCGCACTTTAGCCATTCCACAATTATACATATTTCCAAACATCATGTTGTACATGATAAATATACACAATTTTTATCTGTGAAATAAAATAAGTACATTTAAAAAAAGAAGAAGAAGAAATATTTACTACTGTGCTCTTACTTTTGTTCCCTGCATAGCATGCATAAATTGCCATAAGTTTTGCCATCAGATCCACAGACGGGGGTATATCTCCTGTTACAACCAGGTCGATGGAAATATACTTCACACATTTTCTGTAAAATGGAGAGACAACAAAAAAGCAATCATTCAGTACATATTTGAAAAAAACATTCTTAATTCATTATTATGAAATTCTATCCATTAAAAAAAGAAAAGAATCTGTATGTTTTTATTATAGGCCCATAACAAAACAAAAATTCTTATAACAAAAACAAATCAAAAAATAAGACACTTCCATAGCTTTGTAGCCCTCCCTCTCAGGTGCTCCCCTCAATTCCATTCCCCTCCTATCCCAGAGATATTATTAATTTTCTCTTTTCATTCACTTGCTTTTCTTTATAGTTTAAACTTCTATGCAGTTATTCATAAAATTGTGTAATATTTAATTTTGAAAATTTTAGAAATTTACATGCATATGCATTATATCCTATTCTGATTTCTAAAAATATTTTAGCAAATATATATTATTTTTATTGAAAGTTGCACAGTTTCAATATATATACTTTTCTAATCTTTAACTTATAACTATTGTGAATAATTGTATTCTATTTTGAGTCAATTATAGATTACAAGTGAAATAAACATTGTTGCATTTTGGAGACAATTTGTACTTTCCTATATTTTATATGCTAAGGTTATTTAGATTTTTGGAGCTTTATTAAAGATTCACATTGTCTTCCATTACCTAATTTTAGTCTAATCCCTTTGTAGGTAACTAACTGGTCTTTCTCTCTGGGTACTCTTAAAACCATCTCTTTGATGGTTTGATGATTTGAATTCTTTTTTAATTCAATGAATCAATACAATGTATTGTTTTTGAATCAATTAATAAATACAATATATTTGGATGTAGATTATTAAATAAAATTTTTTCCGGTTAGAATGTATTAGAACTCTCAAATCTATTCATAATAGCCAAACAATAGAAACAACCCAAACATAAATTGTTGGAAAAATAAATTGTTGTTTATCATCAATCACTGGGAAATTACTCATTGATAAAAAGAAATGCAGTTTTAATAAATGGTACAACAGTGATGAATATTGAAAACATTATATTCATGAAGAAGCTATTCAAAACCCACATATTCTCAATTCCACTTATATAAAGTGTCTAAAAAAGGTAACTCTATAGAGAAAGAAATTATCTTAATAGTTCCTTGGTGTGGGTGATGCAGGGAATGGTGATTAACTCTAAATGGGCAAATGGAATTTAAATTTTCTAAAACTGAATTGTGGTGATGACTTTAACCGTTGGTAAAATAACTTTAGAAAGTCATTAAATTATCCCTTTTAATTTAATTAAATGGTATATGTTATATGCATCGGTACTTTATTAATAAAAAATACTGACTCCAAAAACTAAAATGATATATTAAAACATGTATTTAACTTCCATGTCATCCAGATGCAGTGAGCTCCATATAAATATCTCTGTGGATTCCTGAAAACTATATTAACATGAACTAATAAAACTATATAATGACTTGCGCTCAGCACAACCAGAAAATAGAACAAAAGTATTACCTTCCCATTACTATATGGACAAAAACAACTGCAAAATTTTGGTAGAATTTTCACTTGAAATCCTAGTGGAAGCAAGCTTCTTACAAAAAACAGAGGGTGGAGGGACAGTGGGTTGTAGGAAGGCCAGAGAGTATAAAGAGAAAAGAGGGGAACTGAAGACCAAAGATTCAGCCAAAATCTTCTGAAGAAAGCACATCATTCATACAAAAATACCCATAGAAGAGACTTGGACATAAGGACAGGTTTGGAGGGAAGAAAATGAGGGTATTCAAAGTGAGATTTAATGTGCAAAACTCAGGAAGGCATTATCTCTGGGTGAGAAAAAAGTAAAAAAAGGAGGAGGAGAAGGAAGAGGAGAAGAAGGGAGGAGGAAGAAGGAAGAAGAGAGGAAAATGAAGATGAAGAGAAGAAGAAGGAGGGCGGCACCTGTGGCTCAAAGGGGTAAGGTGCCGGCCCTATATGCCAGAGGTGGTGGGTTCAAACCCAGCCCCGGCCAAAAACTGCAAAAAAAAAAAAAAAAAGAGAGAGAGAGAGAGAGAGAAGAAGAAGGAGAAGGAGCAGGGAGAGGAACAGGAGGGAGAGGAGGAGGAGGAGAAGAAGGTTGCAGAAAGAGAAAATGGAGAAAGAGAAAGACATCCTTCAGAAACAAGGTGATAAAAATGACAAGAAGCAAGTGGAGGACCTTTAGAATAGTACAGTACAAAAGAGAAACAAGCCATGTGAAAGGGTCCTCCCCCATACACAAACACACACACACACAGGACATACACACACCTCTCATTGCCTCACTGATGTAACTACATTTTGCTATACTGCCTAAAGAGGGCATGTGTTCACTAGGAACTTTGCAAACCAACTCACATTAACATTCAGTTATGGCCACAAAAATATAAAAAAAGAAATTTGTTGTTCATCTACATAAAACTTTTATAAGAAGAAAATAAGCAGGCAAAAAATTTGCAAATCAAACAGCCATGGCTGAAACCCCATAACCTCCAAAATGCAAACCCACAAAGCAGAAGAAAAACTTTAATGACACACTCAAAACGAAATAAATTAAATAGCCTCTAGAAAATATATGGGATAGTAAAACAAAGAGCATGAATCCAAAGTTGAGCTCTAGAACGGAAATTAACTTTATAATTTTTAAAAAATTAATGTTTTTTTAAAGACATAAAACAAACAATAGAAATCTGGAAAGAAATGGAAAGTAATGAGAAAATATTTTAGAAATAAGTATTAAATTACAAGCTGCTCAATAAAGAATAGATTTCAATAAGCATTAAGGCAATTGAAAAATTACAACTACTCAAGCAATATTGGGCCTTTCCTCAACATTTTACTGATCAATAAGCTTTATACAAACAAGAGATTACGGGGCAAACTTTTTCAAAGGACTGTTTATGAGAATTTAATATACATGTATTTCATTTTTATTTAGTACTGAAACACAGAGAAATAAAATGTGAAAGGTTGAAAGAACATACAAGTTTAACATTATAAAAAGCTAAAAATTCAATTTATATATGGATAAATGGAAAGAAGGGAAGTATAATGAAATCATGACTTGTGTATAAGGAAGAGATAAGGTAAGAGGAAATGAATGTTATAAAATATTGCTAACCCAGACACTAAATAGATAAATAGATGAATATAAAAAAAAAGAACTCAGTGCATTTAAAAGGGTATAAATATAAGACGGATTACCAGAACAAAAATGAAGTCTTCCTAAATGTGAAATGTTCCATAGAAAACAAAAACAAAGAAAACAACACAGAGGATAGAAGCTTTCAATTATACAACATTATTGAGAGCAAATGTATCTTTTCTTTCAATAAGCAGGAAGGGATGCAACTCTCATGAATTAAAATAAAGAGATTTTAATATACACCCATATACACCCAGGACAAAGTGAATTAAAAGATTAAAAATAAAAAGATAGACAAATATATAATAAAGGTAAGGTTAAAATTAAAACTCATGAACTTCACTCCCACTAGCAAAGTGGAGATCACATCCAAGGTCATTAAATATGATAAACAATGATACTTCACCCAAGCCATGCAAATTACAAGAAAAATACAATGGTTATGAATACCTATTCATTACGTAACTAAGAAAGGCTATCTACCAAACAAAATTAAGAGGTAACAGAAATCAAAAAACAACCCTAATTGGAGAGTGCAACACAACACTTTCAGTGAGAGACAGGTCAGTGGACCTAAAACCGGCTAGAAAACAAAGACTGAAGCACATCATCATGATAAACACTACGGATATAAAGCAAATGTTATAGTCTGATCATAGCTTTACACTTTTTTCTCAAGTACACATTGGAAATTCACAAAAATTGCTCCATATTAGATCATAAAAACATAGTGAGCTTCATTCAGTAAAAGTTATATAAATAAAAGTCTGATAACAATTAAATTTTAAAGATTAATAACCAAATCTAAAACCAAAACACTCATCGAACTATGTAACGAACAAAAATATTTTAAACAATGCTCAAAGCATAGGAAAAACACATACTGAAATGAAAGTAGTCCTAAAATATAATGAAAATGATAACATTAGAATGAATTCGATGCATTTAACACAGTGATCAAAGGAAAACTCACAGCCTGAAATATAACATTTATACCAATAAAAATGGAACAAAATTAAAAAATGAGTTAAAATTTCAATCAAAAATGTAGAAACAAATAATTGAAATGCCAAAACCAGACAAAAGCAGGGCAATAACTTAAGAGTTTTACTTTATGATACATTATCTTGATTGCATTTTTCCATGTAGCAGTTAATTTTACAATAAAAATTTTTAAAAATTAAGTGTTTTCAACTTCCTAGTGGTAACTTACCTCGACTGGTTCTTCGGTTGTATCAGACATAACAGTATCTGCACAAATAAAACAGATTAAATAACTTAGTGTCACCCATGATAGATGCACTTGGATGTTAAGATGACATAGATGCAGATCTTTCCATGAGGAAACAAAATGCTATGAAGTAAGCCTTCTTTGGCACTGACTGTGTAAGGGAAATTCAGTTTGCAATACTGAAAATGATGCTAGATCTCATTATCTCTGAGATCTACTATATTGTTTAAACCCACAACACCTTCCCCTGAAGATAATGTTTTCTTTGTTTTCTGCACCTAATAGATGAGGAAACTGAAGCCCAAGGAGTGTAATTACTTGCAAAAAGTCACTCAAATGCAAGGGCAATTAATCAGAACTCAAGAGTCATGTCTCCTTCTCTATTTTCAATGCTTTTCCCAATGTCCACACAGTTGCTTCACAATGAAATTGCTAGACAACTATGAGTTTTTAATTGTCCCAAGAGTTACCAATGAGGACCTCCCTGGTAAAATAAAATGCTTTGATGTTAGATAATTTGATTTTCATGTCAAATTATCAACAGTTTGATAACTAAAAATATTAGACCTGAAAGAGATCATTATAACAAATTCTACTGGAGAATATTACCCCTCAAATAGGAAAAGGGGCTAGTTGGGGTACTTAGTTGAAGATGTATAAAAAGGATGAATATCCTTGCCCCAGAATTCAGTGGCCAATCATGTCCACAATACGATTTCTTAATTTTTATAATATAGTGGGGGTGTGTGGAATTCACCAATGTAAATTTAAAAAGGCATTTACCCTGCATTCTATTTGGGTTATTAGTTCAAGGATTCTAAACTAAAGAGAATAACACATTCAATTTCTAAATTATGTCAAATATTGCCTACCCAGGATGAGAAAATGTACTCACCACAACAAAGATAAAATGCCAACATGAGGATGAAACTGGCTTTGGTCCACAAGGAAAAGTGAGCCATTTGACCTCCTTAGTCAACCACCTTTAAAACACAGTGGAGAAATTTTCAAAATAATTTGACACACAGCCCATGAAGCTTCAATGAAAAGAACTAGAAATGGGGACCTCTTGCACTTGAGAAAGAGCAGTTACAACCCCTGTGTTTCCATATTCTTTACTCTTCAATAAGAAAGACTATTCTCTTTGCTCCCCCACTCCTAAAATCTACATGAAAGAAGCATGTAAACCAATACAATGCAAAATAATACAGAAAAACACTCAGAATAACCTTCTGTGTAGCACTGAAGCATACACGCACATGCACATTCGAGAATTAGCTTTCACCTTCATAGAAGCTGGAACAGTTATTCCCAAAAAGGAGTGTATATCGAGAATTCCTGACAGCAATTCTATACCTAAAAGCCGCCCTAATTTATTCCCCAAATTACCCACCTCAAAAAGAAAAAATGGTGTAACGGGAAACTGGCTGTCGTGTTCGCTGTTGCCCCCTTGTCTACCTCTGCTTTGTAGAGGAGTCTCTTTTAAAGAGCTCTGTATATGGAAGATACATGATCGGGGGAGATAAGAAACTCGTGATAAGAAGATCACGAGTCCTGGCAGGTGCTGAGAATGTGCCTCTTAAAGATGTTATCAAAGCTATACCTGCAGCAGAAAGTGTGGAATATGGAGACAGACAATTTTAACTGATTGACAAAGATAAATTAGAAGGGGATAAAATGATAAGCCTTTTATAGTTACTAAATTAGATAAAATGTGAAATCTTTCCAAGGATGGGAGCTGTGTAGATTCAAGAGAACTACACAAGAAAATCAGAATTCCAGGAACTACAATTTACACATATGGTTAGAACCTTAGTATCTTTTTTTGTTGTTGCTGTTGTCGTTTGCAGTTTTTGGCCAGGGCTGGGCTTGATCCCACCACCTCTAGCATATGGGGTTAGCACCCTACTCCTTTGAGCCACAGGCACCACTCAGGAACTACAATTTACAAACATGGTTAGAACCTTGGTATCTTTAAATCTAGATGGGTATGATAACCAAGTGGAAAGTTTTGTGATGATATCTTTTCCTGGGTTCCTTCCCCAAGACTGGAATTCAATTTTGTGAGTTAGGTTCTAGACACTGGTATTTCTTTAAGTCTCCAAGATAATGGTTAGAGCCATGGAATTATCTCTGGAGCCTCTTATGTCAATCATCAATTTTCATACTTCTCTAAATTGGAGCTTTTATGTTTAATAAAAGCATAATTAAAACTTAGCTGTGACTATCTTCCCTCACATAGTATTTAAATTTACTTCTTTCAATTTCATCATATGCAAACCAACTTATTATGTCTTGAAATATTAATGATATATATAGTGCGGCACAATACTATTTTAAAGTCCTTTATAAGTTGATATTTAAGTTGTTTCAAGTTTTTGTGATTTCCCCCTCAAAAAATGTAAAATAAATTAAAAATTATTATTGTCACTTATTCTTCAGTGATAAGAATCTAGACCCAAACAATTATGCTTTAACTCTTCGCTTTATGGAATAACAAGTGAGTAATCTTATAAAACTGCATATATTCTTTGTGCATAAGTTGTGTCATGTGTGTAAAGAAAAGAAATAAATTCAGCATGTTGCCTGTAATTTTTAAATGATTTGTTATATGTGAAATGCTTAAGATAGTGACAACATATTACATGCACTAGATAAGTATAGAATACTGACAGAGTTTTGAAATGTTTGTAAGTAGTTAATGAATTGATTAGTAAATGACATAGCCCTTTTATTGACAAAATATCTGCAAAAAAATACATTTTTTTTTCTATAGACCATTATCAAGTAGAAATTATTACAGAACACAGGCTATTTCGACATTCAAAAAATCACAAAATATAATGCAATACGTTAACAAAATAAGAGAGAAAATCATATGATCGTATCAATAGACAGTTGTTAATAATAAAGGCATCTTGACAACTAGAAACAACAATAGACATGAGTCACCAATAGCTAATGTCATAATTCAGGCTGAAATTCTTATTACTTTTCCCATAACATAAGAAGATCCCAGGAAGTAAAATAAGGGAAGGAAACAAAGCCGGGGACAGAGGGAGAAAGTGTTCAAGATTTGAAAAGAGGCTTGGCACCCATAGCTTGGTGGTTAGGGCACCAGCCACATACACTGGGGCTGTTGGGTTCAACCCAGCACAGGCCTGCTAAAGAACAATAACCTACAACAAAAAAATAGCCAGGTGTTGTGGTGGGTGCCTATAGTCCCAGCTACTTAGGAGGCTGAGGCAAGAGAATTGCTTAAGCCCAAGAGTTTGACGTTGGTGTGAGCTGTGACACCAGGGCACTCTACCAAGGGCAACATAGTGAGACTCTGTCTCAAAAAAAAAAAAAAAAAAAAAGATTAAAAAAGAAATCTTTTTGAATGATTGACTTAGTTAGAAAATCTTAAGTTCTGAGATTCTTTCTTCTCCATGTTCTACTCTGTTGCCAGACTCTTGACTATGTTTTGCAACTCCTTGAATGTCTCTTTTAATTTCTGAAGTTCTGCTATATCCTTCCTAACTATGTCCAGACCATTGGAGAATTTGTCTTTAACTTCATTTATTTCTTGAGACAGTTTTTGAACTTTCTATTTTGCCTTTTTTCTATCTTCTCTTCAGTTCCTTTCATCTTATTTGCCATACATATTCTGAATTCTACTTCTGTCATTTCAATAATTCTTCATGAATGATATTTTCAGCTGTAGCTCCCTGTAATCTGTTGGGGATGATTGATCTGCTCTGACTTTTCGAGTTGCCAGGGTTCCTTTTCTGATTCCTCCCCATGTGTGTTTTTAATTTATTTATATATATTTAATTTAGAATGTTAGTGTGTCCCTAAGTTGTGTTGAGAGATATTCTAGTTGGAATGCCTTAGGCTGCTCCCAAGAATACAAATGAATGGCTAACAAATACTTGAAAAAGTGCTCATCATCCCTACTCAGAGAAATGCAAATCAAACCACTTTGAGGTATCACATAACCCCAGTAAGAATAGCTCACATCAAAAAGTCCTAAAGCTGAAGATGCTGGTGTGGGTGCAAAGAAAAGGGAACACTTATATACTTTTGGTGGGATTGCAAATTAATATAGTCTTTTTGGAAAGAAGTATGGAGAAACCTCAAAGAGTTAAAGGTATACCTTCCATTTGATACCTATACTAGGTATCTATCTAGAAGAAAAAAACATCATTTTGTCAAAAGGACATTTGCCCTAGAATATGTATCACTGCTCAATATACAATCACCAAGATGTGGGAACAATAAAAGTGCCCATCAACTCACCAAAGGATCAATAAACCGTGGTATCTGTAAACTATGGAATACTATGCAGCTATGAAGAAAGACAGAGACTTTACTAATATCTTTTGTATTTACCTGGATGAATTTGGAAAACATTTTCCTGTGCAAAGTATCACAAGAATGTGAAAGCAAGCATCCAAAGTACTCAATACTAATATGAAAGAAGTAGATAAACAACTACACACTTACACTAGAAAATAGCACAATTAAATTCAAGTAGGGGGTGGGGGGAGAAGAGAGAGGGTAAGTAGGGGATTGGCAAGTTCTCACCTAATGGGTACAATGTAGGAGTATATGGCATACCTCCTGGGTGAAGGGCTCAGCTACAACTTGAACTTTACCTAACAAATACAAACAATGTGGACTAATTGTTTGTATCCATATATTTATCTGAAATTTAAAAAAAAAGAAAAGTGACATTACCTCCATGTGTAGCAGCAGAATGCTACATGGCATTTGTAAAATCTAAGAAATGTATATTTAAAAAGGCAATTACTAAAATTAAAAAGGAAATGCATTACATAACAGGATATAAGATCAATATACAAAAATGAATTTTATTTCTGCATCCCAGCAATAAAAATGGGAAAATAAAATTTTATGAATTTTATACATTGACCAGTAGATAGCCAGGCAAAAAAAAAGATAAATTTAAGACACAGCTTCACTAATTGGAGAGAAAATGTAGCTGCCTTCACATTTTACCTTATCCTCCCCCAAAATCAAAAGCAATATTCCAGCTATATCCCAGAACTCAAATAAGAGGATGAGACATTTCCGGGGGCCATGGATATGTGAGAAAACTTCATATAGATTATAAGAAAATTGGATCTTTATATCTGCTATGCTCTTTCCCTACTCTGTCAGGTGCCACCTGTGCAGAAAATTTATTTTCATCTCTATATTTCACTATGTGAATATATAAAACTCAGGACTCTAACTCAATATGGTGCACCATCAGTTTTGGTCTATGTTTGGCATGTGGACCCTTGAGGTCTCAACTATAATATCAGTGATACTACAACTCCTTAACTGGTTGGTGCTTGATGGTTGTGCTTACCAAAGGCAGGCTAGAGCTTTCTTATCACTGTGGGTAGCTTAGGGACCATCACTGGTTGTTCAGAGCAGGCCTATGGATATTCTTCATGATTGGTTATACATCTCCTTCACAAGACTGGAGACAACTGTTTGCAATGCTGCAAAAAGAAAGGGAAAACCGCCAAAGGCAGGATTAAGAACAGCACCAAGATTTCTAAAGACACTCATTTTCCAGGTAAACACAGCTATCTTGCCTTCATCTTCTGAGCTGCTGCTTCTGTTGCATAAGCTTACCTGACCCTGAAGGCTATCAAGGTATGCATCCCTGGTATCCAGTGGTCCAGGTGCTGATGAAAAAGCAGACAAGGAATATTTGATACTATCCTGTCCTAACACGCAGGAGAGGGTAACTCAGGGAACGGTCCCTTGCAAAATCTCTATCTATGTGCTTGAGCTTTATTCATTGCCTCTGTTGTGCTGTTTACCAGAAGGTAAAAGGACTGATCAAGCCTGAACATCACCACTGACTTTGTGGAAATGAAAAGGGTCACCACAAAGGCATACAGGGAACACAGTATGTCAACAAATTAGATCATAGATGACTAATCAAATACCTAAAAATAAACTAGTGAAAATGTATAAATAAGAAAATCTAAATAGAGCTACAAATAACCATACTAAGTTAATATCTTTGAAAGGATTCCACAAAGAAATGTAAAGGTCCAGTAGCTTTACTGATGATTTTTACTAAATATTCAAAGAATCATCATTAATGCTTCACAATCCTTTCTAAAATATATATATGAAGACTTCTTAACTCATCCTTTAAGGCTGACATTATCCTGCTATCAAACTAGACAAAGGTATCCCAAAAAAAAGAAATATCCTTTAAGTATTTCTTATGAATCTAGATGCAAAACTTTACAGAAATACAAACCAACCAAATCAAGTAGCATTTGACCAAATGGGATTTATTGCAGAAATTCAAGGTGGATTTAACAGTAAAAATAAATTATACAATATAGCATATTAATTGAATAAAAGGCAAAATGATAATCATCTCAACAGACAAAAAAAAATTTTTTAAATCTAATTCCATTTAATGATAGAAGCATGTAAGAGTTGATGAATAGAAAGACAGAGAAATTTCTCAATCTGATAAAGACACATACCAAAAGATCCCAAAAGTAAACACAAAAATTAGCTAACAATGTTAATTGGTGAAAGATTAAATGTTTTTCTTCTGGGACTTGGAACAAGACAAGATGTTCTACTGTGTATATTGCAAGCGTAAATGTCAAATATATTAACACAACAATTCAATAAGTGAGGTGAATGATATGTTGACCAATTTGACATGAACATTCTAGATTGTATATAGAGTCAGCACATTGTACCCCATAAATGCAGTAATGTACACAGTTATGATCTAATAAAAAAAAGAGAGAGAGAGAAAAACAAAGAAAAAGGGAAGACAAGGAAGGAAAGGAGGGAGGGAGAGAAGGAAAGAGAGAGGAAGGGAAGGAAAGAGAGAGAAAAAGAGGGAGGAAGGGAAGGAGGGAGAAAGGAAAGAAAAGTAGAAACAGAAGTGAAAAGAGAAAAAGAGGGAAAGCAGGAAACAAGAAAGAAAAGGCAACTAGATTAGAAAGCCTAAAATAAAACTCTCTGCTCATGATTTTATGGATTTTACATTTGTATGTTTATTTTTATTTTATTTAACTTTGGTTTTATTGAGATATGAGATGAAAATCCTATCTAAAGTCATTCTTGCATAAATATATGGAGAAAATCAGAAACTTAATTGTCTTTCATCCTAGTGTTAAACCTTTCTTATGGTCAAACAAACATATGTCAACTCTTATTTCTGCATCTATCATATTAAAATTATTGATAAAAAGCACATAAGGGATATAAAAATTTATTATTTCCTAAGGCACACTTTAACTCTCATTCATGTAGAATAGTTTAGTACTTCATATAAAAATCCAATTAAACTTTATTGTAATTGTATATTGAATATGGAGATATATATGGATTTTATTTCAACAACAATAGAACCTCCATAGTTGACCATCTCCCAACGTTAGCAACCTCCTTTAGTTGACCTTATTTTCTTAGACTGGACGTGCACTACAAGTATGTATCAGTACAATAGGCCTATTGTAAAACAGTTGTGGGAAGTAATGTTAAGTGAATCCTAAGCCCTTGGCTGTCATGATCTATTAAACCCAAAAAGCTCTTGCTAGAAAATGATGAAGGGGGAAACCACTAATGTCTGTCCTTAAGCACTTTGAAATCTATGAGGTTTACAAGATCCTATGAACACTGAAGTCAAAGAACAGTTAAATTCATGGAAGTATGATAAAGAGAGGAATATTGGCCTTGGAATTCCATGTAGGCAGGGAATTTCTAATACTAAGAAACTAAAATGATATTTTAAAACAGGGATTTAACTTCCAAAGATAATAGAGTCCACATACATTTGTCTGTAAATCCTCCAAAAACTATACTAATTGATAAGAATTGGTAAAACCATATTGTGACTTGTACTCAGCACAACCAAGAGCCAGAAAAGTACAAACTGTACTGTATGGACACAGATTGCCTGTATGGACACAGTCGCCAAATTTTAGGGGGATTTTCACTTGCACTTCTAGTGGAAACAAGCTTCTTGTAAAAGCTCGCGGGTGGGAGAATAGAGGAGTTACAGGAAGGCCACAGAAGAATAAGAGAAAACATGAAACCAACTACAAAGAGAGAAGAGGGGAACTGAAGACTTAAGAGTCACCTAAAATCTCCCAAAGAAAGCACATCGTCCATGCAAAAAACTATCAGAGAGACTTGGTACACAAGGACAGGTTTGCAGGAGGGATATTGAAAGTCAGTGAGATTCAAGGTGGAGGTCTCAGAGAGCCATACATCTATGTGTGTAAATGGTTTCTAGAAAAGGAGATAGGGGAAAAAGCATCCTTCAGAGAGAGGGTGCTAAAAGTAAAAAGAAGCATCTGGACGGTCTTTTGAATAATACACACAAAAAAGAACCAAACAGTGTAAAAGGATAAAACCACAAAAACACACATAGACATAGACACATACATATACACGCACACACGCACCTCACATTGCCGCACCAAAACAACTACATGTTGCTATACTAATTAGTGCTATTAGATTAGGGCACTCTTTCACTAAGAACCTGGTAAACTCACCTACACTAACACCAACTATGTCCTCAAAAATATAAGGCCTTCACCTATGTGAGACTGCTAGAAGATGAAAACAAACAAGCAAAATAATTGAGAGTTAAACAGCTACAGCTAAAACTCTCTAGTCTCCAAAAGAAAAAAACTATGAAGCAGAAAAAAACTTTAATGAAGTGCTTAATACAAAATGATTAAATAGCAACAGACATGTGGAGATGTTCAAACAAAATCCTTAAATCTAAAGTCAAGCTCTAGAAGAGAAATTGATTGTTTTTAAAATGCATAAAAACCCATGAAAATGCTTGTGCATAGGTACAAAAGAATATACCTAATTTTTTTTCTTTTTTTTTTTTTGAGACAGAGTCTCACACTGTTGCCTTCGGTAGAGTACTGTGGTGTCACAGCTCACAGCAACTTCCACCTCTTGGGCTTAATTGATTCTCTTGCCTCAGCCTTGAAAGTAGCTGAGACTACAAGGAGCCCACCAAAATGCCTGGCTATTTTTTGGTTGCAGTTGTCATTGTTGTTTAGCAGGTCTGGGCTGTGTTCAAACGCATTAGCCTGGGTATATGTGGCCAGCACCCTAACCACTGAGTGAAAGGCACCAAGCCAAAAAGAATAGACTTTTATAATACACTATGTGTTCTTCTAAATATATATTGGACATTCTCCCAAATTGAATTGCTACATATTTGATCACAAAAAAATCATCAGTAAGCTTCATTAAAAGGAGTATAAATAACACTGATCAAAACTGAATAAAATAGAAAATACATAACAAAATAAAAAAACAAATTTTATCACATCATGAAATAAAGAAATATAGTTTAAACAACATTTGAGAGAAAGGGAATATACAAATTAAAGCCAGAGGATTTCTAAAAGATAATGAAAATGATAACAATACATGTTAGAATCAGTCTGATGAACTTAAAGCCATGATCAAAAGAATATTTATAACCTTAAGTACTGATATCAAAAAAATAGAACAAAATTAAAAATATGAACGAAATATCTAGTCAAAAAGCTGAAAATGAACAAATAATTGAAACAACAAAGCACAAAGAAAGTATTTATAAAGATAAAACCACAAATGAATAAGTAGACTTTATAAATCAATAAAAACACAAATTTTAGAAAAAATAGGAACATAAGCAAAATAAAATAATTATGAAAATGTGAAAAGTAAAACAATGTATTGTAAAAATCAGAGAAAAGAGTCATTAAAATTTAGTAAATTGAAAATTACATATATCAAAGAGATTACTTTGCATCCCTGATTACAAATAAATTTATACTTCTAAAAGAAATGGATAGATTTTTAATTTATCAAATTTAACCCCATTAAATGTAGAACACTTAAAAAGACTAATTGTCATTAATAAAGCATAAACATTTATTAAAAGATAGATCACAAAAGAAAAAAATCAGGAGGCCCAGAGATTTCAAAAGAGAATGCAATTCTCAAAATCAGACAGACTCCTATGTCATAGAAACTGCTATAGAGAATAGAAAAATGAAGGATAAAATAACATATTGTAATATTCAAATTAATATTGCATACACTACTAAATTAAATATTAGCAAATAGCATAAAACAATTTTTTAAAAGTTAGCAATGTCCAAATTGGAATTATTCCGATCCAACAAGGCTGATTAAATTTAAGAAGGGAATTCATAAAACACACCATATTAATAGTTCTCAGAAAAAAAAACAGGTGATAACTTTCTCACAGTGAAATTAATAGGTTGTTATGAGTTGTATAGCAGACTAACTATCCCAAGAATTATCAATGAGGACCTATCTGGTAAAATGCTTCGATGCTAGGACTGGTAACTAAAAATATCAGACCTAAAAAGATTATCCTAATACATTCCAGCAGAGAATATGACCTCCAAATAAGAGTAATGAGTACTAGTTGAAATATTTTAATGGTAGAGAAAGGAGGACCTGTACCAAAATTCAGCAGGATTCATATCTACTCTATGGTTTTTCTCCTTTTGTAATACAGGAGGTGGGGGGGAATGCACCAGTGTGACGGTAAAAGGGCATTTTCCTTATGTTCTATTTAGTTTACCAATTCAAATATACTAAACCCAATAGAACAAACAATTCTATTTCCAAGTGATATAAAATCCTTCCTGCATATTCTAGGATATGAGAAATAGCCTTCCCAGGATGAGAGAACATACTCATCCAAAGAAAGATAAAATTCCAACATAGGGTGATAAAGCTGGCTTTGACACCAATGAAATGTGACCATTTGACCTCCACAGTCGCCCCAAAAGAGTGGATTGGTGAAACTTTGAGTATTTATGACACACAGCCCCATAAGACTTCAATGAACAAAATTCTAAGGAGGGACCACTTCCTATTCCTTCCATTTGACAAATAACAGTTAAAATCCCCGAGTTTTCGTACTCCTTTACTGTTCAAGGGGGAACATTATTCCCTTTGCTTCTCCACTACTAAAATCAACAAGAAGGAAGCGTGTAAACAACCACCTGCATAGCATTTGGGAATACAATGATTTATCCTTCACAGAAGCTGGAAAAGTTATCCCCCAGGAAGCAGATATAGAGAATTCCTGACAGCGATTTTACACATAAAAGGCATCACAACCTATGCCCCAAATTTCCCAATCAAGAGGAGGAATGATGCAAATGGAAAATGTTTATCCTTGCGTCCCCATCTACTCCTGCTATTTTAAAGTTTCACGTGCAGGTCCTTGGGTAAGGAAGATAAGTGAGCCAGGAGAGATAAGGCAGGGAGAAGTCGTATGTCCTTGCACGTATGGGATCTTGCCTCAGACAGATGTTATCAAAGTTATACCAACAGCAGCAAAGGTATGGGGACAAAGGAATGAGAAGAGAAAAAAATGAAAAGCCTTTTATAGATTCTAAAATAGGTAAAACTTGTGAAATCTTTGCAAGGGAAGGAGCTTTGTAAAGTAAAAAGAACTAAGGCAGGTACTATAATTTAGAAACTTAGTCATTTTAAAACAAAGATAGATATTGAAAACAACAGGGAGAGTTTTGGGAAAATATCAGTGCTTAAGTTTCTTTCTTAATACTGTGTATCAGTTTTCCACATTAAATTGCATTTGGTGGTATTTTATTATGTCTCCAAGATGGTAATGTGCAAATACAGTTGGGGGTGGCTGAGCTATGGGTCATGAAGTAATCTTTGGAGCCCCATTGCATCGATCTTTATATTAACACTTTTCTCAACTAGAGCTTTCCATTTAATGGTAACTAACATCTTTTACAACCATATCTGTGGTTAGCTTTATTCACATAATATGTAAATTGTCAGTCTTTTCCTATTATCATATGTAAATCAATTTATTCTTTTTGGAAAATTACATGATGCATATGGTGGTACATAAAAAATAATTTTAAAACATTTATGAATAGAAATTTAGTGTGTCAAATTTTTTAAATTCCCTTCAAAAAATGAAAAATAAGCAAAAAAAAATTACTGTCACTTATTCTTTTTTTTTTTTTTTGAGACAGAGCCTCAAGCTATCCCCCTGGGTAGAGTGCCATGGCATCACAGCTCATAGCAACCTCCAACTCCTGGGCTCAAGCGAGTCTCCTGCCTCCGTTTCCCAAGTAGCTGGGATCACAGGCACCCGCCACAACGCCCGGCCATTTTTTTTTTTATTGCAGCCATCATTGTTGTTTGGCGGGCCCGGGCTGGGGATTTGAACCCGCCACCTTAGCTAAGTGTAGGTGGCTGGTGCCTTAGCCGATTGAGCCACAGGCGCCGAGCCCTGTTGCTTATTCTTAAGAGGTAGGAGTCTAGAGCCAAATAACTTTGCTTTAAGTCTTAGATATATGGCATAATAAGTGAGAGTCTTAGAAAACTGCAAATATTTTCTGTTTATAAGTGATCATATTTGTAAAAAAGAATAAATATACCATGTTGCTTATATTAAGTGATTTGTTACAAGCAAAATTTTTAAAAGAGTGCCCAATATAATACACAGCCAATAGAAGTATAGAATAGAATCCTAGAAAGGGATGCAGGGGTGTCCAACCTGCAGGCCACATACAGATTATTTGAGACCTGTTTTGCTTAGCTGTGGTGTCAGAATTGTGAAAAGTATGCATGGACCCTTTTTTGGTTTATCAGCTGTCCAGCTTTTGTTAGTGTTTGCATATTTAATGAATGGCTCAAGGCAACTCTTTATTTTTCCAATTAGCAGCAGAGAAAGCAAAAGATTGGACACCCTTAGATTATGAATGCATTCTAATATGGTTAATGAAAATTTGTTATATAAGAGAGCTGTATTATTTATTGAAACATAGTAGCAAACTAAATATATTAAAACATTTTTAAGATCATTATCAAGTATAATTTGAGGAATACAAATATATTTCAAGTTGTTAAAATTAAAATATATAATTTTTGCATTAAGAGAATAAAAGAGAAAATTATATAGATTTATCAATAGTGAACTATTGATGATTAAAGAATCTTGACAGCTATAAGTAGCAATAGACTAAATGTGATAAGAAATATCATAATCACCTATAGCTAACATCACAATTATTACAGAAATCTTGATTGCTTTTTCCATAGCATGAGGAGAACCCAGTCAGTTAAATTAGGAAAGAAATATAAGAGTGTGCAAGGTTGAACAAGAAAAATAATATTATCTGTATTAGCAAATGGCTAGGTGATATATGTAAAATCTCATAAAAAATGTCTATTAAAAAAGGCAATTTCTAGAATTTAAAAAAAAAATGCATTATGATAATAGGATATAAGATCAATATACCAAAATTAATTGTTTTTCTGTATCCCAGAAACAAAAATTGGAAAATAAAATTTTATAAATTGACCCATACAAAGCCAGACAAAAATTAAGAGAGAAATAGGACACAGCTTCACTGAAGTAGGAGTAAGTTGGCTTTACTGGCCCCCACAAATCAGCAAAAGCAAATACACTGGCATCGATATTAACACCAGTGATATCCCAGAACTCACCTATGAGGAGGAAACAGTTTCTGGAACCACGGGAAAGTGAAAAACTTCCATGCAGACAGTAAAAGAATCAGACTTTTATATACACAATATCCTTCCCTCAAACTGCCAAGTGTGCAGCATATTTTTCCCTGCCTCCTGGTTGCTACCCTGGAAAAGTCAGATCAAGGAGGGCAATTAGTTTCTCCACCATCTTGGGCTCCCTTGCAGGACATCCTTCCCTCTTTCCACCAATAGGAAGCATCATGAGTGCCTAAAGGGAGAGAAATACAAAGTAGGGAGGTGAGACTGGAACCTCTCTTCTGTAACTCAGCCATAGAAGGTACTGATTCAAAATGGCTGTTCAGCACATCACACCATAGAATTATGTTTCACAGAGCTCCAAGGCATGAACTTCTAGGCAGCCTTCCCTAGACTATTCTCTTGGGACATTCCCCTTCTGGGATGGGTAGTGCTTTGAACATTGGCTAGAGCTGAGGCAAATCCGGGTTTAAGATTCATTCATGACCTTAATAGGAAGACTAAAAAACCAATCTATCCTAAACAATAATAGCACCAGCAACCTGTTAAGTGATACACTTTTGAGACAATAGACAATAATATGTCAAAGTGTGGAGGAGATGGAATTAAAGGCTAGGCTTTTTATTTTTTTTTTATTTTTTTACTTTTACTTTGTTCTGTTGTCTTCTTTGTGACCAAAGATAAGTTTTCATCCATTTAAAATAACTTGTTACAGCTATGGAATTTTTTTGTTACACAAAACACAACCTATAAAAAATACATTGAAAATGAAAAGGAACAAACTGAAGCATACTACCACTTAACCCCCAAGAAAGACAGCAGATAGGAAGAAGAGTTACTAAACAACCATAAAACAAATAGCAAAATGGCAATAGTAAGTCCTTAACTATCAATAATCTATCTTTAAATAAAACAAAGTGTTTTATGTACATACAACCCAGTGAATAATAAAACATTTTCAATACTTTTTAAAAAGTCTTGCATTAAGATAAGGATCTTGGGCCAGGCGCAGTGGCTCACACCAGTAATCCAACACTCTGGGAGGCTGAGAAGGGTGGATTGGTTGAGCTCAGAAGTTCAAGACCCATCTGAGCAAAAAGGAGACCCTGTCTTACTAAATATAGAAAAATTAGCCTGACATTGTGGTGGGGGCCTACAGTCCCAGCTACTCAGGAGGCTGAGGCAAGGGGATTGCTTGACCCCAGGAGTTTGAGGTTGCTGTGAGCTATGATGCCACTGCACTCTACCCAGAGCATGGAGTGAGACTCTGTCTCAAAACAAAACAAATAACAACAACAAAAAAGATAAGGACCATGCAAGGGGCTGAATGAGTTTTTATAATGTTGCCACCCCTCACCACCACCCATGATCTTCCCCACCCATGCCACATATCCTCTACTCTAGCCACAGTAGAGAAAATCATGGAATTGAAAAATCTGTTTATCATTCCATGCCTCTCTATAATTTCACTACATGTTAACGTGTACATTTACTACCCTTACATATTTTACATAGTTTTAGATATCTTGGTAATTTGCACAAAGAACACAATACTGTATTGTATGGTTGTACGATTTGCTTTGCACATACCCTCGTGATCTTTGTATATACTAATATTTAGAACTGTATTTCATATATTTTCATAAAATATAATAATCTACTATGCAAACATAAAAATTTTTAGTATTTACTCTTCTACAAACTGATAATTGGAGTGGTACTTTATTTCCTTTTGTTTTGTTAGAATGAATAATTCTACTCTAGATTAGTATTTACAAATCTCAATATTGTATACAACACAAATAACTGCCAGTGACAGAAATACTAGATGGATAAAGAAATTAACACCTTGTGTAGATAAAAATCAGCTGGATTTGGATTGCTCATTGAATGGTGTTACTTGACCTTAATGTAATAACAATATGTATATATTTACTTTTTTAAAAAATCACTATTTGTATATTTTGCTTGATTAAATTTTTTTGAGACAGTCTCACTATGTCACCCTTGGTAGAGTGCTGTGGCGTCACAGCTCATAGCAACCTTCAGCTCTTGGGCTTAAGCGATTCTCTTGCCTCAGCCTCCCAAGTAGCTGGACGTATAAGCACCCCCCACAACACCCGGATATTTTTTGGTCGTAATAGTCATTGTTTTGTGGCAGGCCGATGCTGGATTTGAACCCACCACTTCTGATGTATGTGTCTAGTGTCCTAGCTCCTGAGCTATAGGCACTAAACCCTTTTTAATTTTTTTTTAATTTTTTATTTTTTTATTGAGACAGAGTCTCACTTTGTGGCAGAGTAGTTTGGTAGAGCAACTGTGCCATCATAGCTCACAGCAACCTCCAACTCTTGGGCTTAAGCAATTCTCTTGCCTCAGCCTCCCAAGCAGCTGGGACTATAGGCATCAGCCACAACTCCTGGCTTTTTTTTTTTTTTTCTGTGGAGATGGGGGGGAGGGTGTCTGTTGGAGGCATCTCACTCTGGCTCAGGCTGGTCTCAAACCTCTGAACTCAGGGCAATCCACCCACTTCAGCCTCCCAGAGTGCTACAATTACAGGCGTGAGCCACCACACCCAGCCTGCTTGGTCAAATTTTACGTGATTTTGAAGTTAAAAAAAATTAAAAGTTTACTTTTTACAAACTCCAAATAAGCCAGTAGCGACTTACCGAGATCACAGCAGTTACAAGTTTTGAAAAGGAAGCTTCTGAAACCAAAGAAGAATTTTAAAAAGTAACAAAAGTTTATGCAAGTGACCTACTGAAGAAACTGCTACTACCACTGAGCTGAGAATTTTATGCCAATATCAGAAACAAATTATCAAATATATACAAATCTTAAAAAGCAATCAATATTCAAATTGATTCTCTTACATGAAAAATTAGTATTATATATTATTTTAAATTACTTTGAACATATTTTTTGAAGACATTAGTTTTTAAGTTTTCTAGAAGAGGCATTTTATGGTGATTGATGACAATGTCCTACATGAAGTTCCTTAGTCATGAACAAATTCTACTCTAATAGCAGGCCTTTATTCATCACCTAATAGCTACTTTTTCATAGGCTACATGAAAGATAACTTGTCACCAAAAGTATGAATAAATTTTTCACATAAAGACCTCTATTTTGGAGCTCAGAGTAGGTAACTAAAAATAACAAACATTAGATTGGCAAGGAATATTAGATCAAGAAGAGATTATTCCTTCCCTGCACTTCAAATTTAACTTCCACAAAATCTATTCTCCCTAAAACAATAACAGAAAAACATTTACTTAGTCAACCTCCTTTAGTTTAGCAAGGATGAAATAACTAATTTCTACTATTCATTCTAAATCATCATTCTGAGTCCATTTCTCTAATGAGGGAAAAACAATCCACTGA
>CAUYQV010148386.1:0-35217 GCA_963574575.1 Galagoides demidoff | reverse complement strand
CCTGTGGTCCCAGCTACTTGGGAGGCGGAGGCAGGAGACTCGCTTGAGCCCAGGAGTTGGAGGTTGCTATGAGCTGTGATGCCATGGCACTCTACCCAGGGGGATAGCTTGAGGTTCCGTCTCAAAAAAAAAAAAAAAAAGAAGAAGAAGAAGATTTGTAACAATGAAGCAGAGTTTTGTGGATGGG
The DNA here is from genome assembly GCA_963574575.1 of Galagoides demidoff. Classification (NCBI taxonomy): domain Eukaryota; kingdom Metazoa; phylum Chordata; class Mammalia; order Primates; family Galagidae; genus Galagoides; species Galagoides demidoff. The sequence goes on along the minus strand of CAUYQV010148386.1, from coordinate 35,030 downwards.
TCTCTCTAAAAGGAGACAGAGTATGAAGATATTTTTATGCTAGCAGAGGGAGACAAATAAAGCTCTCAGTAATCAAGGGGACAAATGACATCCTTTTGCTCACAATGAGGGGCCATACCTGCCCTTGAATGTCCCTGTGTGATCAAGGCTTGGTCAAAGAAATGGGCCTACAGAGCCAGCTTCCCAATAGCTTCTTTTCTAATTCTAAAGCAACTGGGAGAAAAATGAGTCCCCATAGGTCACAACTGGGGCAGCCAATTTCCTATGAGAAGAAATAAAATAGGGCTTCTGGGTCAGAGTGAGTAGGAAAATGAATGCTTTCACCCGAAGTGTCTACTGTTCTATAAAGCAGGTCTTCAGTGTCTTAGTAGTTACTCTCACAGATTCAAAGATTTAGAGTTTTGATATTGACTACTTATGCTACCATTAAGGGGCAGGACTGACGTAACAGACCTTTGGTGACCCAAGATACCTGTTGGGAAGACAAGAGGACACATGAAAAGGTCAGTGTCAGAACATTTAACCAAGCGATCAAGGCAGGGCATAGGTCACCAGCAAAGGAGAAACACTAAAAATGGCTTAAAACTTGTCATGGAAATAATTGGACATTTCAAGAAGAGCGCTGAAGAATTAATTTATCATAGGAAATCGTGAAAATCTTAGATTTCTTTTCACCGTTGTTTCTACCTAGAATTACACATGGGTGTGTGTGTGTGGGTTCACTGTGGTGTTCTCAGTGCTTTCTCTTTATGATTTCGTTGACTGTGGGGTCAGGGTGAGATCCGAGAGAATGTCCTCAGCCTCGGGCGAGATCTGCATTCCAGATACCACCTCAAAATCATTAAACGTGACTTCACTGCTTTTCTCATCAAAGTAGTATGTAGTGGATGGTACTGTTAAAATTACATCAAAAAGTATTGACGTTGAATCATATGAGGGGGTGGGAGTTGTCTTAGGAACTTGCCACTGGCTCTTATTGCCTGGAGTGCAGCAGATGCGACGGCTGTTACACATTTCTTTGATCACTTCTCCATCTTTGCATTTTTTCCTGCAGTTACCTGCTTTGCGCCAGCACTTTTTTCCACCACCATAGTCTGGGTAACAAAAGGAAAGAGCACTGATTTCAGGTTACTGATGCTCTCAATTTTACTAGTGTGACTATTTATCTGCCATCCTGTAACAACCCTGTGGGAACAAGTAGACTATGGCTGCGTGTTTCCTGCCTCCTGGTAGATACCATGTTGCTAAAAAGGTCAGTTTCCAAACTTCCACTTGACCATTTTGAACTTTTCTAAAAGTGAGATGAATATTACCATCAAAGCTATAGCCCAAGAATATGGGGATGGTGGAGAGGGACGGGGAGGATAGGTGGTGGACCACACCTGTGATCCATCTTACAAGGGTACATGTGAAACTTTCTGAATGTAGAATCTAAATGTCTTAACACAATAACTAAGAAAATGCCATGAAGGCTATGTTAACCAGTTTGGTGAAAATATTTTAAATTGTATATAAAACCAGTGCACTGTACCCCATGACTGCATTGTACACAATGGTACAATAGCAATGTACACAGCTATGATTTAATAAAAAAAGAATATTATAAAGGATTGCATTTATATCTACAAATACCTTTCAAATCTTCATGAGGTTTTGAAAATTTGGAGATACTTCAGATAAATCTTCAAATATGAAGCCAATAATACTAGCCAACCAAATAATCAACTTTAGTTGGTAAGTTAGATATTCACAATTACAACAGTTGTCCAAGATCCAGTCTCAAAGGCCTAATTTTCATGAGTATCTCCTCTAGGTTTCCATTAACATTACATGCAATTCATCAGATGTTTCACATTCTCTTTAGCAGTAACTGTTTCTTGCTTTCCTCAGCTGTACAATGGTAAAGGATATAACAAAACTTTGAATATTCCTCTACCTAATTCCAAATAAGCTGAAACAGAAATATCACTTTATGTCCTATTTACAGTGTATTTAACAGTAATTCTGGGTAACTGAAAAATGATTTTCATTTACATAGTTACACAGAAAATCTAGACATTTAAGAATTTGAAATTAGTGAGCACACATACACAAATACACATATGTTTACATATGTAATTTTATTTATTTATTATTTTGCCATACTGTGCATTTGATGAGTTTATGCAGGAAGAATAAAAGTTTTGTGTGGTGACTCACTCAAGCTTTCTTTTTTTTTTGAGACAGAGCCTCAAGCTATCCCCCTGGGTAGAGTGCTGTGGCATCACAGTTCACAGCAACCTCCAACTCCTGGGCTCAAGTGAGTCTCCTGCCTCAGCACTCAAGCTTTCTTAAAAATACTTCTTGTTCAATATCAAATGCATTTTTTGAGAAGAGCACTGTACATTAAAAAGGTCAATAAGGTGACAGAAATTGTGCAGAATCAGCTCTGTATGTTCTTCTTGTTAGATCAATGTATGGTGGCCCAATCTATTTTTGATATATCTAGGACATTTCAGAATTAAAAGGCACACTCTGTCAGAGCTTTCTCTGGTGTACACTTCACAAACATGAAAATCCATTGTCATTAAGTGACTTTCCAAAGACGTATGTGCATGGACAAGGACATTTGTTTATGCTTTATTCCTCCTAGAAAAATAGACAAAATACAGTGAGTTCTTTTTCCAGTTTCTGTGGCTTATGCTTTTTAAATTTTCAAAACACTGAAGGAATATTATTATTATAGAGAAGCATGTTACATACAACAAGATTTGAAGAAAAATGCAATAAAACTTAGTCAAATGACTTCTTTCAGATGAGTATATCTAGAGAGGTAAATAAAGCCAAGTTAACATATTCAGGCCAATTCTTAGAATATTCAACATTGACAATGCACCATGGGGGCAAATTAATCTTGGAAGTCTTGATTAAATAAATTCACAGCCAGATTCCATTTGCTCTTTGATAGAGAAGAAATGCACAGGTTTTGAACTGAAAACAAGAACTTGATTTTTGTTATTTTTAAGTGACAAGTGATACAACACAATTGATTCTCATACTTGCAGAAGCTGGACTACACTGTAAGTTTAATGACCTTGACCAGAGTGTACAACATATATTAAATAAAGTTCATCCACATTTGGATGAATGCACACGACCCACCACCAACACGCACCATTGCTCCTTGTTCAAGTCTTGGCTCAAATTTTACATTTCACTGAGGCCTCCCAACACTCCCACCACAACCTGTCCCTGCATTCATGATCCTTTTACTGTGCTTTTCTTTTTAAAATTTTTTTTACATGAAATTTTTGATCTCATACCCACCACCTCCGGCATATGGGGCCAGTGCCCTAGTTCTTTGAGCCATTGGCGCCGCCCCAATGCAGCTTACTTTTGATTATGTTTATTTCTGTGTGCCCCACTGCTAAACTATAAACTTCCCCCAAATAGGGAACAATTTTCTATACTTTTCACTGAGAGATTCAAAACACTTAAGCACTTATAAAGCATTTGATGGTAGCTTGTAAATATTTACTGAAAGACTAATAATACTTGGCATGGATGAAAAAATGGAAAAAAATATTTTCCAGTGCTACAACTCACATCAATCAAAAAGCAAAGACTTTATATTCTGTGGCGATACAAACAACACATTTCAGTTGCACGTTCATTGAATTCTGCATATTTCTTTAAAAGATATATGGCATTTCTATATTTTCATAAAATATGTGGAAATGCTCTCAGGAGCTACTAGAGTTCATAATAAACAACCTTTGGAACTTGTAATAATCTTCATACTGGGAGAAATGGAAATGGAAGCAAGTCATAAACTTCAAAGGTGCAGACCTGTTGAACAGAGCATGGTAAGTCAGTGTACACTGGAAAATACACAGAATTATATAATTACATGATAATTAATATCACTGCTATTCCTCTCTACATTTCTATGATTATTATTTGGTATTTTTATTTAGTCTGTGATTTGATACTGGGTGTCAGGAACACAATTCTGTCAAGAAAATGAGGAAACACACGCCTTCAAAGCTCACCTAAAGTGCACCGAGTTTGTAGCATTAGAGGCGCTTGATTATACAAGTCACTGGATAAAATAACTGCTGAACACCAGCCACAAATCCTATCACATCTTGCCCCCCAAATCTTACATGATGTATTGGGTCATGCACCCAGTTGACCTGAGACAGGTAAGGCCTCAAGGAATTCCTTAATAGGGAATGATTAACTTTGTATTCAGAAGAATAAATGATGTGGAGAACGGGCTTCACAGAAGACAAGATATTTGATTTGATTTACACTGGAGTAGAATTTCTAAGCTAAAGACGAAGGCAGAGGTAGATCAAAAGTTGCAGAAATGTGAAGTTTCACTGCATTTTGAGGGGGAGGAATTAATAGTTTTGTAGTGAGAAGTCAAAGCACATAAGAAAAGTAAAAATATTCTGCCTGAAAGATAATTTGGGGTTGAGGCCACTGAAGCCCATGGACTAACATTTAGGTTTTGCTCAGTGTGGGGAATTCTCAAAGGAAACAGGAATTCAGGATTTTGTTTTGTTATGTTTTGTTTGACAATAAGCAGCCCTAGAAATACGTAAGAACAGCTACAGAGAATTGGTGATTCTTCAGAAATTTCATGTGTCTCTCACACTGTAATATACCCACACAGAATAAGGTGCTCTCTGTGTTCAGATTCAATGATTAAAGCAGTGGTCAAACTGAATTTAGCTTCTCTTTAACCAGATCCTTAGGCAACCAGCTTAAATTTCTCTAGTGAAGGCACTAAACAATTTAGCAGGATGAGCCCATGATGAGTCCATGATGAGCCAGGAATTGTCAAGGTGAAAAATCCACCAAGATATGGTCCCTGGTCACAGGAAGTTTCATATTCTGACTAAACGCAGAGACAGCTCATCCAGATACAGCGTAGCAGGCAGTGTGACCCAGGCTCTGGTGATCAGTGCCAGGACAAAACATCAAAAACAACTGACCCAGTTCACTAACCTATCTGGAGCTGACAATTAGGGTTGCCAAGTTTAGCAAACATACAGTTCATGCAATTAAATCTGAGTTTCCCATAAACAATGAGTAATTTTTAATATGAGCATGTCCCAAATATTCAAATTTAAAAGGATACCCCGGATTTTTCTGGGCGACTGTACCGATAGCACTCCTTGCCTAGGATATTTCTGGAGCAGCATCATAAAGTATCGGAACTAACTAGGTGAAACATAATAAAAAAGAAAATTTCAAACAGAGGGAGCAGTGTGTGCAACATATGGAAGCAGGAGAGATAATTGCTTATTTGAAAAACTGGAAGGAAATTCACCATGACTGGGACACAGAAGTCCAGCAGTGCAACGACAAAGAGATAAACTGGCAGGGGAAGTCGGGAGCCAGATCGTAATGGGATTGAATTGTTTTCCGGAAGGAAACAGACAATGTTGAAGGGCTTGCTGATAGATTCATTATAAAATGTATGCATTTTTCCAGAACTGTCTGTTCCCTCATTGATACTTTCACAGATCTATGGGTCAAAGTTTCTTTACTTATATCTATTGATATTATAACTATTTCTAAATAGTCATTTAAAATATTTCCATTCTCTTCCATCCTCCCTGGGCCTTCCTCTATATCAGCATTCTTATCAGGGTACTTTGCTTCTTTCTTCCCTAACGTAGGATCCCAGAAATACATAAAATGTGATCAATTCACAGTTTGCCCCTACCCATTCTCTCTCCTCCAAGACACACCTGCCACTTCTGCTACTGATGTAAACGTCATTATTACATTGTTTGCCCAACTTTTCTCACTATTCTTTCTCTTCACTTGGTAAAAAGTTCAGTCTCTCCTTTCATCCAACTTTGGTCAATGCCTAACTTCTCTATTTTTCCTCTAAAATATGAGGATTTCAACCTTTGCTAAGTGCTCTGGACATTTCTCTACCAACCATCCTTTACCTAGCCCATTTCACCTGCCTGACTTCTCAACTGCCTCTATATTCCATATAGAAGCTTGTCTAAGCTGCTTCTCTCTTGAACAGAAAATCCTCCCTCAAATAGGAAACTGTAGCTAAATGTACCTTTATTTACAAACTACCCATTACAACATTTTATAAAATATTTACAAAATATTCTCTGTGTGTTGGCCATCTCCCTGGAAAATTGTGGTCATAGATTTACTAGTTACTTATTAATTCGCTTCTTAAAGTGCTTAACTTGCCTGAACTTTTTAAATCTTCTTTATGCCTTATTCATTTGTTCACTCAGGAATTTATCTTGCTAATATTTCATGGGTGTGCTGTGTAATTACACACTTGCCATACCATGGCACATGTTCAGTTGAATAATGTGATTTCAATGGTTTGCATATTTTATTTCAGCTGGGGAAAAAATGGATTAATGTGAAGAATAAATGATAAATCCAGTATGTGTGCAAGTGCATTATGGTTTAAAATTGTACGTCTTGGAGAAACAATGTAGGGTATCTATTAGAAGGTAGGGGAATGCTAAAAGCTAGATTGTGGCTCAGCACCATAGCTCATACACCAGAGCTAATAGGTTCAAACCCAGCCAGGGCCTGCTAAACAACAATAACTACAACAACAACAAAAAGCTGGGCATTGTGGCAGGTGCCTATAGTCCCAGCTACTTGGGAGACTGAAAGCAAGAGAATGAAAGCAAGAGAATCACTTAACCCCAAGAGTTTGAGGTTGCTGTGAGCTGTGACACCATGGTGCTCTATCGAGGGTGACATGGTGAGATTCTGTCTCCAAAAAAAAAAAAAGCTAGTTTGTGTTCTTTATTTTTTTATGAATCCAAGATCTGACATAGTTCTATTCAATGATTAATAAGTACTATACATGTAATGTCATGTTGCTACTTATGAAATTTTGTCAGAACATGGGAATATAGAATTAAGTATAGCAAACGAAGATAGACATTTCTATTGATCTAAATTTATGTAAAAATTTTAGACAACCACTGAATTTGGGGTACTTTATCATGCTACAAAGGAATCAGATTCAGCTAACACCCATCATATGCCATAAACATTAGACCAGATGTCCCCACATCATGTCTAGCTACCACAGACAGCATCTCACCACAAGTCATTTCTCAGTAAAATTCATGAGTACAGGGAAAATACACACAAGAGATAGGCAGTCATTTTTTTTCTTTCCTAATCACTGTGGAGAGAGAAATCCTTTCCTTAGCAGATTTGACAAATAAGCTAAACCAAGGTTCAGGAGCTCTCGGATGTCTTTACATAAAGGCAATTACAACATTAAGTTCTCTTATCTTGCCAAAGTTCTTTGATAAAATAGTACAAGATAGTGGAGTTACCAGAAATAGTTCCCTACTTTAAATATGATATTATATTACATTTCCACATGTTCCTTTCCAGGTTAGAAGTAATTTCCATTGTCTCTTGATTTGGGCTTTTATTCTGAAACCAACCCTTTACAGTATGAAAACTAGAAGACGGACGGCTTCTAAAAGTCAGAGGAGTGGTCAGGATGGGAACTTCATATCATTTAATATAATTTCTAGTCCAGTAAAACTGAAAAATATTCTACATTTGAAATGTAAAATATAGAGAGTTATTCTTCTCTTACGTTGCAGAACAAACTAAATGTAGAATACGTCTCATACAAATTTTTGCTAGCCACACAAATATACTGAGACTAAACATAGACTACTAAGTTTTTATAGCTCAACTGCCTTTGGTTTTTTTAAGTATTAAATGTTTTTTCTTAAAAAGTAAGCAATATGTTTGTGCACATATATACATATGTATTTCAGTCACCAAGAATAAGGGAAAAATGAGGGCTCATGATCATCTGAAAACTTATTTTTTTCAAAGTAGGAGACTGTTACAGGCAAAGTAGATGATTTTGTACTCGTAACAAAAACTATCAACTAAAAATGACTTTTAGTATATTCAAGGCCATGATTTTTCCCTGTTGATGTAGTATTTTTGTCTATTTCTTTATATAAATGAATATTTTTATCAAAGTGTATATGTATGCTTTTTGAAAATTTATAAATATTTCCAATTATTTTAAGTTCTTGTCTACATACCTGTTTACTATTTTTGGCTAAAATATAATCTAACAAGGTCAGAAATTATGTATGTGTAATTGCCAATTTATTCTAACTCAAGCTATCAGTAGCATAGAGAAAATGCTCAATAAATATTTACCGGTTTAAGAGTAAATAAATGAAAAGAAGATCAGAATCATTGGAAGTCATGAAATGCCAATACAACCAAGTGGAACTCACCATTATTTAATGGTTAGGCTATCTCGGTGAAAATCATGACTCTACAACTCCTCAGCAATCCACTAGTTATTTAATATTTCTGTGCTTTCAATTTCCCACTTGTGGACACAGAATTATAATAGTACCTACGTCATAAAAGTTTATGAAAATTAAAATTTGTGTCAGCAAAATATCTAAAAGAAGGGGGGCATATGGCAATCACTCAACAACTGTTAGCCAATTAGTCAACAATAACGATAAATCATTGTACTCCTATGAGATTAGCCACACATATAATAATAATAAAATCTCACCAAAAAATGTAAATAGAAGAAAATGTTGGCTCAAGAGAAATTTTTATGCTCTGGTATGTGAAAAAAAATTTAGCAATTTGAAAGTAGAAATCATCAAAACATATATAATCATCTATATTGCAGAACTGATTATATCAAAAACTGGAAACAACACATATGCTGGTATAAATATGTAATAGAATATAACACAATAGTTAAAATGAATAAATAGGCTCAGCGCCTGTGGCTCAATCGGCTAAGGCGCCAGCCACGTAAACCTAAGGTGGCGGGTTCGAATCCCCAGCCCGGGCCCGCCAAACAACAATGATGGCTGCAACCAAAAAATGGCCGGGCGTTGTGGCGGGCGTCTGTGGTCCCAGCTACTGGGGAGGCAGAGGCAGGAGACTCGCTTGAGCCCAGGAGGTGGAGGTTGCTATGAACTGTGATGCCATGGCACTCTACCCAGGGGGATAGCTTGAGGCTCCGTCTCAAAAAAAAAAAAAAAAAAAAAAAAAAAGAAATTGCACAGACCACAAAGACCAAAACCTCTTTACCTTGATGACAGAAGAATAGGAAAAGAAATTAGGAAAAACAAAGATCTAGTAGAAAGATGAAAAATTAAGAGCGTGAAAGAAAAGTGGTGAACAGAAGAGAAGGTTCAAAAACTTATAGGGGATTTTTTTCAGAAACACATAATGTTATGTATATAATAAAAAGTAACCAAAACAACAAAAATGTCTGGTATATTGTCTTGTAGAGCGCTTTCTGAACTTTATGGAGCATAAAGAATATCTGGGGCTCTTTTTAAGACAAAGATTCTGACTCCCGAGTTCCAGGATGGAACCTTCTGGTTTCTGAAGGCTTGTAGGAGATACTAACAATGGTCTGTGGACCATACCTGAATTAGCAGGACTGTAAGATAATTTGACTGGCTACGTGAAATGTCACAACATCTGTAAGGTAATAAACTAAGTGAAGACACTTAAAAGTTGTATTAATGGTAAAAGAAAATTATATCTGTACGTATCTTCAAAAGGAATAAGAATAACTTTAGTAGAAGAATGTGGTATTGGCTCATCTATGCTAATAGGTATTTCATCAAGGCTGCCAGCTGTCCTTGCCTGTATAGTATCAGATAAAGATGATGAACCTCTCCAATCCATGGGATTGGATTAGTGCATATGAGATATTATTTAAGAGTTTTCCAATAAACCGATCAGGTAAATGTACATATCACTGGCCTAAGCTCATTAAAAAAGCATTGCTTTACATTTTTTTAAATAAAAGCTTTAAATTTGTCTTATTTTCCCAAGATTAAGGCAACTGTTTTGCAGATAACTATTTTTATTTATATTTATGCAAAGCTTCTTTATTCCAATATAAGCAGAAAAGTAGGTATTTTTACTATTTTTCTCCTCAAAGATTGCGTACTATGCATACTCACCTAGACTTTGCTTTCTTCATATGTACCATATTAAGTCCATTTTTCTATATGTCTAGAAAATATAGACATAGAATGTTTTTATTCTTTTTTACATTGGGATAATCTTTGTTTTTTTCCTACAATTAATAGCAATATTATACCTAAGGTATTTTGTATATGTGCAAATGTACTATAGAAAAACTTCCCATAATGACATTGTTGAATCAAAACCTATATTCATTTATAAATATTGCCAATTCACTCTCCATAGAGGGTGGTAGTTACAAAAATGATAGTATAAATTCCTTGTATCCCTACCATCAGAGGATTTTAACAGATTTTTAAATTTTTGCTAATATTATAGGTGAAAAAGTACCGTTCTGTGTAGTTTAACTTAGCATTTCACTTTTTATCAGTAAAATTCATCGTTTTGTATGAAGGAGAATCATTTGAACTTGTTTTTTGGTTGTTTATGTTACTTATTCTTATTTTGATTGTGTTATGGATTTCTAGAGGATTTTTATATATTAAAGAGGTTAGTTCTTGTGACATAAGTTGCAGATATATTTTTCCTAGTTTGGTATTTGTATTTTTACTTTCACTACTTTTTTCCCCTTATTTTTTTATTTTTATGTGGTTAGATTTTAATCATTTATTTTGAGGCTTCTGAATTTTATCCCAAGGCAAGAAATACCTTCCCAAGATAAGAGAAGAATACTCTCCAGTTTCTTTATAGTTCACTTTTTTTTCATATTATTTACCAAAGTCTTTGATATATTTGAAGTTTATCCTGGTTCTTGATGAAATTTTGGTGAGCAAGTACTATTAATGAAAAAATTGATCCTTCTCTAGTGATTTGAGATGCTATGTTTTTATATAGCAAATTTCCGTACACATTTTGGTCCAATTTTGTTTTGTTTTTCCGTTCTAATGATCCATATATGCATGCTCTGGTGCCATAGTGTTTCAAATATTGAGACTTTGTATGTTTAATTTTATTTGTATGTTTAATTTAGAACTTCATTGAAATTGTTATACAAATGCACTGAATTCTCTTATTTATTTCTGTAAAGAACTTTAGCATATGCTTCTCTATGTCTAAGAAGTTGTTTAAGTCATTTTAAATGCAAAGACCATTCTCTCAAGAAGCCATAAGTTAAGGAGATAATGACACTGAAGAAACTTATAAAGTAGCTTATATACTTGGGAAAAAAAGGGAAGCCATTCAGTGGTGTAGCAATCATGAAAGAATGTATTGTCCAAGCTGTAGGGTGCTCAGAACCCCATAATGTTTCAAAGTACAAACAGCTGACCCTTTCAAGGAGAACCATGACTGATCAGTAGCATGAATTAGGCTTCAACTTAACAGAACAACCTCATGCAAGATTTCAAAAGGAAAATATATATGATTTAATGACTTTGGACGAATCAACTGACTATCAACTTGGTGCAGGTTTTATACTTCATTTGGGTCATAACAGAGGGTTTTCTTTGCTATATAGTGTTAGTCAGGGAATGGATATCTTCAGTTACTTACAAGACAAATGAAGTTGGACTCAATGTGATAAGTTAGTGTACATACAGATGGTGCACCTTCCATGACAAGAAATCATGAAAGGTTTATTGCATAGATAAGTATTAACAGATCTAAAAGCTGTCATTTTTCATTGTATCTTACACAAGCAAAAATCTCTGTGCTAAACTTTTGTGTTTTAAGGAACACTTTGAAATCAGTTGTAAGTATCATTAACTGTATTTGTGCAAGTGTAACATGCTCAGAGCAGTGGCATCATCTCTTTGTAACAGGCTAAAGCTGAATGATGAGATATTCAGGGTTGATATAATGTATCATTCGAAAGTGCATTGGCTTTCCTAGGAGCAGGTGTTAGTCAAAATATTATCCCTGTGAGAACAGATAGTTAAACTTTATGAAGAACAGAATCAGTAATGTGAATGATTGAAAGAAAATTTGTATAGGAATGTGAAATTTCTGTGTGGTATCATGTCAGATTAAAATTAACTGAATAATTCCTTGAAGGTAAAACTAATACATATAATGTGTGGCAAAAAAAAAAAAAATCTAAGCATCTCAAAAAATGCTATCTGTTTTTTTTCAAAGCACTTCTTCAAAAGGAAATTTTAGATGAACATTTTCTCCAGTTAGCAAGAATCAATGCTGAGCAGGATAATACATGCAAATCATTTGAAGAATATGCAGCAGTTATAGACCTATTAATTGGAGAATACAATAAAAGGTTTGCTAACTTTGAGAATCATGACAACACACTCAAATTAGCATTTCAGGCTCCCTAGCTGATATCACCAAGGCTCCTAAAGAACTACAGATAAAATTGATTGAGCTTTCCGTAAGATGACATTTTAAAGTCATTGTTTGATAATAAGGAAGATCCATTTGAAATATGGAAAAATGTAGTAGATAAAATATACATGCCTTTGGCAACGTGCTCCCCAAATGCCTCCTCCTCCTTTCCAACCATTTATTGCTGAGAATCTACATTCTCCTTCCTAACCCAAATCAAGACACCCTTAAGGTCGCAAATGACTGGCGCCACCTAGAGGGTCGGCTGAAACTGCGGACGTCCTTGCTGCCATCAAATGTTCAAACGCTTCCAGCAAAAGCAGACACACCCGGTCTTTAAAAGCTTAGTTAACTTTAAAATTAACAGTTTTAATTTTTTGAAATTATTAGGTAAACAGTAGTTAACTTTTTATAAAATAACGTCTATTTTTATGTATATGTAGTCGATGTTTCTTGACCGTGGCCTTATTTGATCATAGCTAAGTTAACGCAGCCATCCAAGATGAAACGCCCCCCCCCACGCCCCCCCATTCTGGGGATGCGGTCATAAATAAGAGAAAGAAAGCCTCTAATCCATGAAGTATTTAGGAGAATAATTTAAAAGTAAAATGAAACCAAACATAATTCAATTCTCTAGTTCCACACAGGGCTAAGAGTTCATCACTGATGGTATAACTTTTGACATACTAAGTTTGCCCTGTTAAGCCATTTTATTTAATTTTCTCCCTAGCATTCCCCTTAAACCTGTCTATTTACCCTGATTACTTACTTTAGTATCTACGCACTCTTCAAGACCAGGGCTATTTGTTAGAATTACCGTTTTGTTTCCTCATTTGCAAATGCCCATGATGTTATATGTTAAGATTTCTTCATCTGATTTTCTCAAGAAATGTTGCTTTTTTGGAGTCATTCTTAAGTTGTGTTTAAAGTGTATTTATTTGAGGTAGGTGGGTGGAGAGCCCCAGAGGAGATGAAAGGTTACCGCACTTCCGAGGGTGGATTTAAGTGCATTTCTTCAATAAAAAGAGAATAATGTGAAGAATTGGCCTTGCCTGCCATCATTATTATTTATTAAGGTAGAACTTTTTTTAAGTATAAGAGGAATATATAGGGATTAAAGTTCATAATCTAAGATATTTTCAACAGAAAGCTGTGATATCTTAGAATTTGTTTTTGTCCCCTGTATGTGTAAAAGTAATAGTTGCTTGCTAATAGTTAGGTGCTTGCTACATGCCAGCCATGTTTAAGTAGTATATATACATATAATGAATAAATGAATATATATATATATGAATTAAATGAGCATATAGATATTGACAGAATATCCCTGAAAAGTACCTGCATTGTACTCATTAGAAAAATTTTGTGTAGAGTTACTCAAAGATGTACAGATAGTAAATGGCAAAATAATAACCAAATTCAAGCATATTGGCTTGAGACTTTATGTTGTCATGGCAAGGTATACCACTTTTCTCCCTCTAAAATTAAAGAAAAGATGAAAAGAAAAAGGAACAGTTATGTCAATTCAGTGCTCTGTGTAAAACATTTCCAATGCATTTTTTTTACTTAATGCTCACAGCCGTATTATAAGTTCATTGGGCTATCTTTGTTTAATAAGTTAGGGAATTGAAACATGGGAGGTTACATAATTTGCCAAAGCAGAAATTCCTGAAAGTTAGAAATGATAGTATTCAAACTCTGACTGCAAAGCCTAATTTTATTTGTCACGTTACGTCCCTAGATTGGAGTCACGGTGAATAAAAAAAGGTATGTTTTTAAATGCATTGTCCCCTTCATCTGTATTTTTCTTCCTACCCTGTGACACCCTTACATGTTATACATATATAAAATGAATTATGATCTAATGATGAACTAGGATAATAGCTATTCTTCTTGAAGCTATAATCTAAATGGAAAACACAATACCATATACTTTTTTTTTTTTCAAAGAAGGACCTGTTTTGAACAAGTGTGACATAGCATTGAAATTCCTGGGCACTGGCCAATTCCACTCCTATGCTTGGTGCTAGTAACTATAGATCATTTTATTATAAGCCATTTATAGAAAGGAGGAGGAATATTTTATTTCTATTATTTTGCAAGGACACTTTATGGTTAACTGAATTGGAATGACTGAAATAATGGATGAATTCTCTCAATAATTCTGTTTGGCATAAAAGAAATTGACTAAACAGAGATTGCTAAAAGTTATCTTTCATTCATATATGGTACATACAGAGTAAATAAACAGTGACAAGCTATTTCTTCTGTGTCACCTTGGACATCTTGGACACAGGAAAATAAGGAATTTGTACTGGGGTTCACCTGTTAATACTCATTGCTAAGTGAAGTCTGCTTCAAGGGAAAAAAATAAAAAGGAAGTATCTTATTTTTATGGAAATGTTTTTATCTCAGTAATTTATGAAGGCCTATTAATAGTGAAATGTTGGAATTTTCTCCCTTTCTCTTACACACACACATACACAAAAGCACACACATGAACACACAAATACTGCCCTGCCATTATGTAAGCCATTAACATCTACCCCAAACAGCTGCATTCTCATTGGAATTTAACAGGTTTGTCCCTGGGACATAAAGCTTTAAGTGAATGATGAAGTTTAAGAACCTCCCAGCTCTACAAAGATTACTTTTAAAATAGTATTATTTGGGTAGATATCATATTTTTCTCCAGCACCACACGTTGAAATTCCAAGGGGAATAGCTGTATTTTAAATAATTCCCCATGATACCATTTGCCAGCAAACCATAATCCTTCTAGATTACTGAAGACAAATCATTCCCAGATGTATCCAGTAAGATTCACCCATCCATAATAGTTACAAAGTCTATTGATATCTTGACATTTTATTTTTGTTACTTATAAATAATGCCCTCCTCTAACTGAGCAAGGCCACCTCTGACCACAGAGGTTAACTTGCTTCTCTGGGAATAGAGTTAATATAACCTGTGAATACACAATTCATAGTTAAAGACAGAGACTGAGAGAGGGTTGCCACTGCCGGGCTGTACTGAGAGAGACTATTAGACCATCGAGACTGCATCTGCTTCTGGAGGCAGTGAGGTGATTTTAATACAGGAACTGCATTAAAGGGAACTGCAGCAGGAGAGCTTTCCCTGGCCTCCTCTTCTCATACCAGGTGGCACACGCGGGATTCCTGGGGGGTCCTCAGCCCATAGGAAGTGCTCTGAGAAGCAACTTCTCAAAGTCTTTAGAGAGCTAAGAATCAAGCATATCAAATCACATACATTTACTACAGCTTAGTATACTATATACTATATATATAAAAAAATATATTTTTATGATATATTCTACAGTATTTATATCATTCTACTATGAGTCTTTGTATTGACTGATGGTGATGTTTCACTAAACTCATATTTCAATGTCTTTTTTTTGCTGTTTCTAAAGGTGAAAGCACCTCAGAGGTCAGAGTTGTGTAGTATTAGTAAAGAATGCCAGAGACCCTAAGGCAGCAGTAAGTGTCCCATACTTCCATAGAACTTTTTGTTTTTAATTATTATATAGAATGCCTATGTACATTGATAGAGTACATGTGAAGTTTTGATGCAGCTATGCAATGTTTAATAAAGAAATCAGAGTAACTGGGATATTCGTCATCTCAAGTATTTATTTTGCAATTTCTTTTTGTCTAAGACACTTATTTATTCACTTAGAGGTATACACAAATCTTTTTTTATGTTATGCTGAGTTTTTCAAATTTATTTTTAATCTCAAAATCATATGAGGGTACAAATTTTTAGTTTACATTGTTCTTATTCCAGGGTAAAGTTCTATTTCCAAAGCAGTCTCTATAAATGACATCGAAATGGATGTATTGTTGACTGAGGAACCTATTTAAAGAAAATAAACAATTTATACTTAAAATTTCTAAAAATGCTCTAAATAGTTTGACTATACTACCTTATATTAATAGGTCTTACCTTGATTCATTCTGAATAAGTCAGTTTATCAACTTTTCTTAAAAAGTCCCCCAAATTCTATGGAAATTTTCTTTGGTAATAATGAAAAAGATAACTTGAAGCATGCCTTCCTAATTCTGGCAATTGCTTGCTCTTTTTGTGACAAAACTTTGTGTTCTTGAATTATTACTCTGATTTTCTAGAATTACTTTTTTGATATTTGGCATGACGAACACCAGGAAAACATGACTTCTATGGCCATAAGTGTAAACTGTAAGACCCTGAAATAGCTTTTACACCTTTATGCTTCGACTACAGGTCTGATTCAGCATTTAGCAGTCAAGAAAATTTGACTGTGGCCTGTGAGCAGCATGTGGGTGGAAACCTTCTCTTATTTGGAGCACAGTATTTTGAAAATACTATTCCAGGTTACACTGTCAGAATATGCAGAAATCAATGTTGGTATCTGAAGTAAGAAGAAAAATATCCCTTCTTGAAAATGTCAAGTTTCCATGGATATATTTGACTTTTCATGTGGCAGAGAGCAGAATTTTATCAATATTATTTTCCCTCAACTAACTATTAA
This sequence comes from Galagoides demidoff, assembly GCA_963574575.1. Taxonomy (NCBI): domain Eukaryota; kingdom Metazoa; phylum Chordata; class Mammalia; order Primates; family Galagidae; genus Galagoides; species Galagoides demidoff. Next base: position 18,208 of record CAUYQV010148386.1, on the reverse strand, counting down.
GTGCCTGCTATAGGTGTTTGTAATAATTCATCACATGGGCTTTGTATCATTTCTCATATTCTAAAATTAACTACCAATTATTTTGGAGAGGAAAACTCATGACAGCAAATTTTGTTATCATTTGTGAAACTACAAATGAATAGCCATCAGGAGCATTCCTAATGGTAAGTGTTAGGATAGTGGTGAGTTTCAGGACACACATCTTCGTATTGTAAACAACCATAAACATTTTTTTTTCATTTTTCTTCAAGAAACATGAATATTTTAATTCTATAAGACATTTTCCAAGTCATGAAAATGTGCTTGGATATCAAATGATATTTGGCTGACATTAATATTTAACTCAACCATAAAATGCTACCTTATAAGGGGATTTTCTGCAAATATCTGGTGGCTATCTGTGCTTATTTTATAGGAAAGAGGAAGCTTTTCATAGTTAGGACAAAATAATTATGAGACCTGAGATACTGTGATGCCTCAGAGCAATGGAAAATGAATATTGGAAAATACATGGAATTGGAGTAATTCTGGTAAAATATTCTGATAAAAATGTGTTGGTTTTTGGCACATTTTAGTAAAATAATTCTTATTCAATTCAGTGTTTGTGTGTAAGGTTTTTAAGATACTTTTCTCCTTCAAAAATTATCAAACTCATTTGAATAATTTTTTTCTTTGTAGCTTAAATTTGAATGTCCTTCAATGCTTTAATTGTGAGGAAAACTAATTTTAAACAGTTCTGATTCTTTATACATACAATGTAGACCCAGGTGAGATTAACCCAAAGATAAAAGATATTGTTGTAACATTTTCACAGAATTTCATATTTGATATAATAGTTTATGGTAACATTAAAACCTACTTTTATTGTTTATCTTTTACGTATATGCAACTACCTGTCTTTTCAATGAGATTTGTGGTCTGAAGAATAGGGTCCATGGATTCTGTTTTGTTCCATCTCCAACAAGTCACGTAGGTCCTGGGTAGATATATATTGAAGGAAATTTTACTTTTGGAAGGGCATATAAATTTAGTTATAATCAAATAAGACCACATCAGGAAACTTCAACTATACATACTTAAAAATCTCTGTTATTTTATAAAAATCTAACTACTGTGCACTTAATAATTTCAAAAAGTGAAAAATATCTTTTAATTTTAAAGTTACCTAACCTTTTAATGGCTTTGTTGTGTCTGCTTTTTGTTGGAAAGCATTTCAATATTTGGTTGTAGCATGGAGATTTACAATTGATTCTCTAGATCTGTGGTTCTCAACCTTCCTAATGCTGCAACCCTTTAAAACAGTTCCTGTGGATTGCAACATCTGGATTGCTGCTTTAGATAGATATCAGAGATTTGTGACTTTAAACAGATTTGGGTCAGGTAAAAGAATGTAGGTTTGCAGCAATAAGTGGTTGAAAAGCCAGAAAGCATTTTGGGGCATGTTGCCAAAGGCATGGGGATTCTACTGCATTTTCCTATATTTTAACTGGATCTTTCTTAGCATGAGTTTAAAATGTTATAGGCTGAGAGCTCAATCAATTTCATCTGTAGTTGTTTAGGTGCTTTGGTGATATCAACCAGGTGAGGCTGAATGTTAATTCTCAATTCAATCGAACCATTAATTGCATTCTCCAATTAATAAATAGGTCTATAACACCTGCATATTCTTCAAATCATTTGCACATACTACCCGGGTCATCATTGATCTTTGCTAACTTGGGAAAGTGTTCATGCAAAATTTCCTTTTTGAGAAATGTTTTGAAAAAAAAGATAACTTTTTAAAAAATGCTTTTTTTCTTTTTTGCCATATGTCATAGGCAGACTTAGTTTTACCTTGCAAGGAAATATTCAAGTCATTTGACTTGACATAATACCACACAGAATTTCTGCATTCCTATGGAAATCTTCTTTCAATCATTCACACTGCTGATTCTGTTCTTCATAAAGTTTAACTGTTCTCACAGGGATACAATTTTGACTAACACCTGTTCTTTGGAGAGCCAACACAGTTTAGAATGATACAGCAAATCAACACTGAACACATCGTTATTCAGCCTTAGCACGTTAAAAAAAAAAGTATGGTACCACTTGACAGAGCATGTTGCATTTGCAAAAATATAGTTGATGACTCAACTTGTTCCAAAGTGTCACTCAAAACAGTAGCTTAGCACATCGATTTTGTTGGTGTAAGATACAATGAAAAGAAATGACAGCATTTGGATCTGTTAATACTTATTTGTGCAATAAACCTTTCATGTTTTCCTGTCATGGAAAGAGCCCTGTCTGTACATTCACTCACTAAATTTGCCAAATTGAGTCCAACTTCATGACATTTATCTTGAAAGTTATTGAAGATATCCATTCTCTGTGTTCCGTTGAAGAGGGCTCAATGTGATAACGCTATATAGCAAAGAAAATCTTCTGTTATGACTTAAATAACGTGTAAAACTTGCACCAAGTCAGTGGTATCAGCTGACTCATCCAAGTGATTAAATAATATATGTTTTCCTTTTATGTCTTGCCTTATGAAGTTATGTTGAGTTGAAGGCTGATCAGTTATGATTCTCCCTGAAAGAGAAGTTGTTTGTACTTTGAACCATTTATAGAGGTCTGAGTATCCTACAACTTGGACAGTGCATTCTTTCCCAATTTCTGCAGCACTGAATGGCATCTCTTTTTCCTCAAGTATGTCAGCTACTTTATAAATTTCTTCAATGTCCTTATTGTACCGCTCTCTTTAATTTAAAATATTTGTGGTTCTTATAAGAGTTATAATGCTCATGAGCATCAGATTTCTTCAATGTTCATATCACCATAATACAAAGCAAGCAAATCATCTTCTCTTTAGCAGAAACTAGATAGTGTTGCAATTTCCAATCCTCATTACTTAATTGTATTTCTTCCTTCAGTATTCTCTTGGTCTTCTTTGATATCATGGGCTGTTAAGCAGGCAGCATTAAAAAATACCATTGAGCTGTGCAACTATTCACAAATTCTATTTCAAGCAGAAAAACAGTGCAACTCTTCTAAGAGCTGATAACAAACTCATGTGTTAGACCCCCATAAACTAGGGGGGTCAGTAGTAGTGCCAGTCAGCTAGGGGAATTTAGAACTAAATCATGAATGTAACAACCTCAATTTATGATTTATGGCTAACTAATATGCTAATTGTGCCAGTCAATCTGAAAGTATTACTTCACTGAAACTAATTTTCTTCTTTGGTGTTTTAAATACATCCATTTTAAAAATAAAAAGATGAAAATGTTATAAATAAAATTTGGATTCAGCCAAAGGCTACAATAATACCTAGAAGACCATATATGCTTTTAAGAGTATGTATAGGTTCCCTACCCACCCCTGCTATAGAGGCTGCTGACACTTTGCCCAGATGCCTTTGACTAGGTTGAGGCACCAGTCCTTGGCTGTAGCAGATGGTTGGTGCTGATCACTCTCAGCCTCACCCAGCTCTGGAGCATTGTCATGGGCTCTTGGGTGATGCCTTACCAAGTGATCCCTGGGAGGTTATACAACCACACCTGGGGCCAAATGTAGCCAATGACTGAGAGGTGCATGGATGTGTGCATTTCACATCCTCACCTTAGACAGTACAAAAACTGGGTACACGTCACACTCCAGAGTTACCCATAGGATTAGGCTCATTTTTGACTTCTCATAAAGCCACATATCTTCCTAACTTCTTCCACAACTATTCTGCTTTTCTCATTCACTTATTGGTTTCTTTCAAGAGTAACTTGAATCCATTAGGAATTACTTATTCTCAAGCAGAGTGAAAGCCCTTCTTGAAAGTCCTTGAGGTAAGGATTGAAGGCAGGAGCAGGAGGACACAAGGCATCCAGGGAGGTTGTATGTATTTTAAGGTTGAGGAAGGTTAAAATCAGTATATATGGTTCTTAGCCTTTCTGAGGTTAACATTAATTTCACATTCGCTATTGTCCATGTATTATTTTAATATACAGTATTGTATATACAACAATACAATTATTATTATACAGTAAGAGAAAAGAGTGTTACATGCTACAGTAACTTCTTCAAGCCTTGAGGATATTCTTTAATATAATTTAGGACTAGTCACAGCAAATTCCAAATCAAAGAATTACACCCAATGATATACTAGAGACCAGAGTGAGTTAGCACAAACTTGTGTCCTGAACAGAAGAGCAGCTGGCACCCAGGAAGAAGCTGGCTCAGCACGTGTAAGTCAGGTTCCAGGATAGGACTCCTCTGCCATGCCCTTTTTGAGCACAGAATGATTGCAGCTGGCTTCATTATGCTCCCCACTTTGTGCCACAAAAGATTATTTTGCCAAATGATAAGGTAAGTATCTAAACGAATTGTTAAATAATAGAGTTTTTGTTTATTTAGAAATATAAGACAAAATAAACCATAGGCCAGTCTGATTCTTGGATTGTCTGCGATCACTGAGCTCTGCTCCAAAGGCTCGTTTAAAACCTGCATTCTTCTATAGTTATGTATCATATAATCTAGTACTAAGAGGTAGTGGCACAGTATACACATATATGTGTATACATGTGTACTGTCAACTGTTTATAAAATTAGTAGGTTTTTAAATATTCAGCATTGTTTTCTAACATGAATGGTTTAGAAAATAGTCATAGATGGAACATTTCTTAAACTGATATAAGCTATCAATGACAAACCCACAGCCAATGTCATACTGAATGTAGTAAAACTGAAAGCTTTTCCACTTTGAACTGGAACCAGACAAGGATGTCAATGATTGCCACTACTATTAAACATAGTGCTGGTGTTCTAGCCAATGCAACCAGGCAAGAGAAGGATATAAAGGAAATCCAAATGGGGGCAGAGGAGGTCGAACTCTTACTCTTTGACAATAATATGACTTTATACTTAGAAAACCTCAGAGTATCAACCACAGAACTCCTGGAAGTGATCCAAAATTACAGTAATGTCCCAGGTTATATAAATCAATGTCCATAAATCAAGAGCCTTTGTATATGCCAACAACATCAAATGGAGACGCAAAGCAAGGTAAAATTCTATTCACCATAGCTTCAAGGAAAATGAAATAACTGGTAATTTATCTAACAAAGGAGGTGAAGTATCTCTACAAAGAAAATTAGAAAACCATGAGAAAAGAAATAGCAGAAGATATTAACAAACGGAAGAACATACCCTCCTCTTGACTGGGAAGAATCAACATTGTTAAAATATCTATATACCCAAAGTAGTACATTAATTCAGTATATTAATACAGTCCTCATTAAAATACCAATATCATACATTGAAGAACTGGAAAAAAAATAATTCTTTGTTTTGTAGGGAATCAGAAAAAAACATATCCAAGACAATTCTTACTGATAAAAACAAAGCTGGAGGCATCACTCTACCAGACCTCAGGTTATATTACAAGCCCACAGTGATCAAAACAGCATGGTTTTGGCACAAAAATAGAGACATAGACATATGGACAGAATAGAAAACCTAGAGAACAAACCAACCTCTTATCATAATCTGATCTTTGATAAACCAAATAAAAGGATAGCCTGGGGAAAAGACTCTCTATTTGATAAATGGTGCTGGGAGAACTGGATAACCACATGTAAAAGACTTAAACTGGACCTACGCCTCTCACCAGTTACAAAAATTGACTCTATATGGATAAAAGATTTAAATCTAAGGCATGAAATGACAACAATCCCAGAAGAAAGCACAGGAAAAACTCTTGAGGATGTTGGTCTGGGGAAAGATTTCATGAAGAAGACTCCATTGGCAATTGCAACAACAACAAAAATAAATAAATTAGACTTAGTTAAGCTAAAAAGCTTCTGCACAGCTAAGGACACAACAAGTAAGCAAATGGACAACCTTCCTAATGGGAAAATATATTTGCATGTTATGAGTCTGACAAAGGGTTGGTAACTAGAATCAATCTGTAGAGAACTCAAATTTATCAACAGGAAAAAAGCAAATAATCTCATCTATCACTGGGCAAGAGACAGAACCTTCTCTGAAGAAGACAGACAAATGACCAACAAACAAGAAGAAATGGTCATCATCCCTAATTACTGAAGAAGTGCAAAGCAAAGCCACCTTGAGATATCATCTAACCCGGGTGATAATAGCCCCATCACAAAATCCAAATCTTCTGATGCTGGTAAAGGTACAGAGAAAAGGAAACACTTTTACACTGTTGGTAGGCCTACAAACTAATACAGCCTCTGTGGAAAGAAATATGAAGAATCCTCAAAGAACTCAAAATAGAGCTTCCATTTGATCCTATAATCCCATTACTAGGCATCTACCCAGAAGAAAAAAAAATCATTTTAACATAAGGACATTTGCACTAGATTGTTTATTGTGGCTCAATTTACAATCTCCAAGATGTGGAAACTACCCAAGTGCCCATCAACCCATGAATGGATTAATGAACTATGGTATGTGTATACCATGGAGTACTATTCAGCCATAAAAGATGGAGACTTCACATATTTTTTATCAACCCGCATAGAGTTGGAACACATTCTCTTTAGTAAAGTATCACAAGAATGGAAAAGTATCCAATGTACTTAATACTAATATGAAGATATTGGATGATCTAATTCTGCCCACATAAGAGTAAAAGGCAATTTAATTGAAGTTGGAGGGAAGAGGGAGGATAATTGGTAAACTCTCACCTAATGGGCACAATGGAATTGTATATGGCACATGCCCTGGCTGAGGGGCACCAGCACCAACCCAGCAGGGACCTTGTTTGTTCATATTAATCTGAAATTTTAAAATAGGAAAGTACTGCAAATTATCATTGTGTAAGACTGACGGGGAGCTTAAAAACAATAATGCTCTTATGAGATCTTGTCTAAGTTTTCCCTTCAAATTCAGATTCTTAGGCTCACACTGTGTTCTATTTCCTCTGAGTTTCTCTTCCCTACAGCCTCTACTCACCTCTCTCTCCTGAAGCCTTTTTAACATTTAAATGACTATCTCTTTATATAAATTTATTTTTTCCAAACAAATGAATTATAATCTGTTTCAACATTAAAAAATTCAAAAAATGAATATTCTTTGACGCTTAATGTGAGCATTTTTATATCTTCCATCATTATGGCAGTTCTTTATAGGTGATTTTTATTAGATGTTATAAACCACCCATAATGCAATTTAAATATGATGCAAATTGACTACAGTTAAAATTCAAATCTTTAAACTGATGAAAGATTTCACAAAGTCATTAGGAATGACTTTGATAAATGAGAATATGGAAGAGTTTGATCAGTTGACAATTAAAAATAGAACCTTGACATGTGGGATATGTTCTTTAAAAGAGTCTAATTTGAGTATCCAAGAGAAAATCAAAATTTCCTTGGGGAAATTGATGACAGGTCTCAATATTTCTCTTTTTAAACAATGATCCTCTTTATGACTGGACTGAGAAAGTCAAATGTGAAATTTACTACTTCATGATGGTGTACAATTATCAAAAATCATACATTTTTATTGATTTATACTTTCTTCAATTCTTGTTTGAAATTGTCAGAGTCATTTGAATAAATACAAGGTAAAACAAAATAACTGATTTGTCATCATTTTTATATTATTTTTCAACATAAATTCTTTTTTTCATATTTAACTCTCAAACTCTTAGCCTTAAGTGATCTTCCTTGGCCTCCCAAAGTGTGAGGATTATAGGTATGAGCCACCACACCCTGAATTTTTCATATTTATCTCTGAAATTTTGTATGTTATTTTAAAGTGACTCACAATTAGCATGTTATTTTTGTTCTAATTAACTTCAGGTAATGTGGATTTTATGTGATTTTCTTTTTGTTATTTATAATAATTCTTTTTTCTCTCTGATATATAGACCTGACATATATATTTCTAAAATACAAAAATTTATGCTACAGTTTTTCAAGAATAAATTTCACATGGCCTACAAATAGGATGACTGAAATTTAGTCTTTTTGTACTTACTTTGACATGTTACTTTGAATCAAAAAGATTTTCTTTGTTTTAAACAATACTAGCTATAAGCACTTAGGATAAAATCTATATGTCCACCAGCAGTTGGGGAACACAATCGTGTAATTTATAAAGATGCTTCAGTCTCATTGGAAATCAATGAAGAACAGCTTTCTATTAAGATAACAACGTTGTTATTTTTGAAAGAAATGTTAACAAGACAACCAGCTTGTGGATATATTTTATTATTCATATATAATTTTTCAATACTGTGTTCTATGTTTATGATGTCTAATGTGTTAACTTCATTTAATTGCTTACAATATTTAAATATTAAATAAATAAGAAAAAGTTGCAAAAAGTACTCTGTGAACACACCACCTATATCTAATACATGTTTACATTTGACTCTATTCACCTCTGATGGAAGAAATTTTTTCTGAGAAATTGATATAAGCATGCTTAAAACATGCTTATAATTCCCATGCTGAAGTATGTATATTCCTAGGTATTTGTAGTAGTTTTTTTTAGGGCAGGCAATGGTAAATTACTAAAAACTGAGTGATTAAAATGTTGACAAAAAAATTTATTCCCTGACAGCTCAGGAGGGCAGGAATCCAAAACCAAAGTGCCAGCAGAGTTGATTTCTTTTCGGGGTCTGAGAGAAAACCTGTTCCATGCCACTCTCCAAACTTTCGGTGGTTAAATAACATCCTTAATATTCTTTGCCTTGTAGATGTGTAGGTCAGTTTCACCTCTGACATCACATGGGCTTCTTCCTTCTGTGCCTGGGCCCCTCTGTCTTCCTGTGATCATCTTGTAAGGACACAGACACTGACTAGAACCCACCCCCATTCAGAATGACGTCATCTTAACTAACTACACCTGTAACAATTCTTTTTCTAATTATGGTCACATTATGAGGTTCTGGATGAACATGGATTTGAGGAGACATTCAACCCAGTAGAGCATGTTTTGAAATATTTAAATAGATAATATATAATTATGAACAATTCATAATACAAATTTAGTGTGCTTTCAAATTTACTTCTATGAAATACATGCCCTTTTGTAAAATTTTCCCCATAGGCTTTAAAAATGTAGTAAGTTAATACATTTATATGTGTTGCATTAATTTTCATCACTATATAGTTAATTTCGTTTTCTGAGTAAACAAGGTTATCAATCTCCTAAATTTGAATGAAAGATTGTTTTCAGTTTTTGCCCTTGCAGACAGTACGGCAAAAAGCATGTATCTTATTCATGTCCCTTCTGATGCATGGTTAAAGATTCTCCAGGGTAGATGTGTAAGAGGAAATTAAGGGGGGAGGAGTCAACAGACAGACAAATCTATCTTTCTAGATGTACGCAAACATTGTAGTTCAGATTCCTTATGTTTAACTTGGAGTCATGTGAACAAGTTCTGACCAGGTACATGTGGGTGGCTCATGGAAAGTCCTTTGAGCTCCAGTCCTTTTATGTTACATTCCAAAGAGCTGGGAGCAGAAAACTCTGAAATGGCAAGGTGATGAAATTGGAGAAGAATATGCCACTTCCCAGCTACTGGCAGTAGAGCCCGCTGGGAGCATTCCTGATTAGAAACATCCATATGGTTTTTTTTTGTTTGTTTGTTTGATTGTTTGTTTTTTGTTTTTTTGGTTTAAGCCACTGAGACTTGGGGGGTTGCACAGCAATTGGCATTATTTCTGCTAATTAATACACAGATGGGAACTCAGGTGGGAGGCTGCCCTAAGGAAAGTCTAGGTGACAAGGGTACTGAAACCAAATCCAGAGAGATGGTTATCTGTGCTGGGAAAACATTTGATAGGATTGTTGCCCAGAGAAACCTGGATAGCAGATCGTGTTCTCACGTAGTTTGCGTGTCTAGGGGAGATAGATGAAAAATATGTCCCTGTGTATTGGCTGATATTGATGTTATTACCAGAGAAAGGTCTTAGCAATGAACTGATTGATTTATGAGGGATAACTAAGGGATACAGAGTGACCCTAGAAATCTCAGGTTTTGTGGTGTTGGAAAAGCCTGCTGTCTTCATATGCTTAATAAGAGAAAAAGAACTTTACATATGTTTTAACTGATAAAGTCCTGCACACTCTATCAGTTGAATTAAATTAGTTTGGCCATGGATAAAATGAATGGTTTGACCTCCCCACTTATTTTTTAAAGATAGACTTGGAGAGAGACAGAAAGAAAAAAATAATAGTTACTGTCATATTGAATAACTATAAACAAAGACATCAGAAGGTTATCAAGCTTTTGAGGAAGCTATATATAAATCCCAGACTAAAACACTATGCATTCACATCTTCAAGGTTTAAACTGCTTTTGAGCTACCAAATAGCTATGAAAAGCAGGTCAGTTTTTTTAGCTGTTAAGACCCCAGGGAAGGCAGGGCCCCATCCCTTCTACAGATGTGATTAAAGAGAAAAATGGGCAGGAAGTCCCTAAGGTGCAGCAGCCAGGACCAGGGAAACAACGCCCCAAGGAGCTGTGGGGAGGGCGGCTTCTGTTTCATCTTGCTGTGCTGTCTCCCTTAAGTCAGAGGCACATGGCTTGGTTCTGATCGTGTGTCTGCATGAAGGGCTTTGAAGTGCCACTTCTTGGACTCCTGGAAACACTCTGCATGACCTCCCACACTCTATCCTCCATCTGTTCACCTAAGCAGGAAAAACCATGTGTTAGGGGACACAAAATGCTGTGTTTCCTTGTGTCACCCTCTGTAGGAGGGTTATCAGGAGTGTAGTCCTGTAAGGAACGTTCATATGAGATATCAGTTGTAAGATTTGGAGACTATTGCAGTACCTAGTATTAATTATTAATAACATGTTTAATACTGACATTGCCAATTTTCATAGAACTTCCTAGGCTGACCTTTGAAAATAATTGTATTAATCACATATCACTATGGATGATGTCAGACCTTTTTTATTTGTGATCATCTGATTGTTTGTAAAATAATATTCTGTTATAATTCTACTTGTATGACTCAGATTAATAGTGTGTGAGTCTTTGCATGTTCCTATTAATCATTTGAGTTCCTTCTTACTTGAACTTTGTATTCTAATCTTCATTTTACATCAAAAGAGGTTTTATTTTATTTAGTGGTTTACAGGATGTATAAAAAATATAGCCTTGCACAGATTATCAAAGGAGTGATTATTTTCTTTCCATCATGAACTTTTATTTTGTTTATGGATGCTTCTGTTTCTTTTAACTTTTAAATTTTTTAATGTAAATAAGTAGAGATAATTTGCCTTTATGGTTGTATTTTTGTTTAAAAATGCTTTTCTTGGCCAAGTGCAGTGGCTCATACCTATAATCCTAGCACTTGGGAGGCCAAGGCAGGTGGATTGCCTGAGCTTATCGATTTGAGACCAGCCTGAGCCAGAGCAAGACCTCATCTCTAAAAATAGCCAGGCATTGTGGCAGGCGCCTGTAGTCCTAGTTACTTGGCAGGCTAAGGCAAGAGAATCACTTGAGCCCAAGATTTGAGGTTGCTGTGAGCTATGACAACATAGCACTCTACTGAGGAAGACAAAGTGAGACTCTGTCTCAAAAACAAACAAACAAAAAAACGCTTTTTCTGTTCTGACTTTTTATGGGTGTTCTGTTAACATCTTTTTTCTAAAAAGTTTAAAACTTTTTTCCACACTTCAGTTTTTAATCCAATTGATTTATTTTTGTCTAAATTATGAATTCAAGTGGATCTTTCACTTTCACCTTTGTTGGAATTCTCTGTCTTTCTCTTACTTATTTACAATGCCTCCCAGGCACTGAGTGATCATACGTACATGGGCCTGTGTGTTCACTGTGCTGAGTAGTTCAGGGCCTGGTAAGGCAAAAAAATCATCAATTACTTTTACTTTCTTCTTAGCTTAGATTCTCTGTTTCTTAGATCTTGGTTTACTTGCCAGTTTTACCGGATATCTGGGTTAGTAACTTCCCGATAGAAGGTGCATGAGAAATAGCACTTTTGAAACTCTCATGTCTAATTTTTCTTACTCCCCTAGGACTGATTAGTGCTTTGCTTGGGTGTAGTATTCTGAGTGAGCGTTATTTGCCCTGTCAGCCTTCAGCAGTTCTCAATCTGTGGGTGGCAACCCCTTTGTAACAGTGACAATCCATCCTGCATATCAGATATTTATATTACGATTCATAACAGTAGCAAAATTACAGTTATGAAGTAGCATGAAAATAATATTATGGCTGGGGGTCATCACAACATGAGGAACTGTGTGAAAGGGTCGCAGCGTTATGAGGCATTAGGAAGGTGGAGAACCACTGGTCTAGAGGTATGTGTTTCTCATTTAGGGGAAATAGCCTTAAATTATTTTTTCTTCTATTCAGTTTTCATATTCTCTGTCCTTTCAGTACATTTTCTTCCCTCTATAATGCATGGTCTGTAATTTCCTCAGATTGCTGTGTAGTTACTCAGGCTCTTTTCAAAGAGATACATGCAGGTATCTCCTTCTCTGAGGTTTTGTCTTTATGGCAATGGCTCTTTTTCATTTATAACAATTCTATGTTGTTCTTTTCTACATATACCCATTCAGTTTCCATTTCTATATGTGTCCTTAAAATTATTTTATATATATTTTTCTTTTATTGTTGGCTAAAAGTATTTTTTATAATCTTTGGATTACTCTATCATTTCAAGTTTTAAATATACTTTTAGTATCTTTGTACCTGACTATTTTTACTTAGAGTTTCTTATATGTCATCTGTTTTATAAATTTTTACTTATAATTTATTTTATGTGGGGAACGTTTTTGTGTGGAAATATTTTTAGCCCATTTAAAAATGTGTCACTTCAGACTTATTTTGTATCCCGTAAATTCATTAGCCTTCTAGAAAAAACTTCTGGACCTTAATTTCTCAGCATGGATATTCCTGTATCACTCAGGTAGTTCTCCTTCAAACCTCAAAGATCTTCAGTGCATAGTGATCTCAGAAGAAAGAAATTTTTCCTCCACTCCATGGTCTGGATGATAAAAGCTTCTTTGCAACTTTCTTGAAGTATTTCTGGTAATTTACATCGAAAATGTTCTAGTACTCCCCTTTGTTTGAATGTTTTGGAATGCTTTTGTCAAGTGCTATAGTTTCTGTGGGGATCTCACTACTGAATTTTTTTTTTGGCCAGGGCTGGGTTTGAAGCTGCCACCCTCAGCCTATGGGGCCGGCACCCTACTCCTTGAGACTCAGGCGCTGCCCTCACTACTGAATTTTTATCTGGTATGGGGCCAAGGTCTTGTCTGCCTACTATTTCTCTAGGAGTGCAAAAAGCCAAGAAAAGTATTGAACATTTGAATACTATATGGAAACATGATAAAAATATTTAATGTAGGAATCCATAAAAGGCACTGTGAGGGATTAGCAATGAATAATGAATATTATAGCTCACAGACTACTATGAAAAATACTTCTCTTTCTCTAGAATGCAGCACTTTGCTTTGATACATTTTATATGAGTCAATTTATTATCTACACAGACACACCCACAGAGAAAGGTTAACTATCAGTGTCGACCCAGATTTTACCCAGACTTCACATTAGTGTCCGATTTCTCTATGCAGCTGACACACATCTGTTTCAGACAGTATCCTCCTGAGACATGGTCATCTTTCAGATCCAGAATATAGATTTTGTTAGGAAACAGTTTCCTAAAGAATGATTGACTGGTCTTTATAACAGTAGACAACCATTTGTTGGTCCACGTTGCCTGTGGGAGGGAAGGCACCATGCATCAGCAATCTCCTTCCAAGTGCCTTCTGAATATTTTATAGTGAAGAGCTAAGGACCGTTTTTGTCAGAGATTCATTCTTGCTGATCTGCATAGAACTGAGTAAAGGTCAAAATGTGTATGTGTGTCTAAATCTCAAAATGGTATCTACAGAATATGGGCTCTGTTTCTGTTCTACTTGGAAGAAAATCAAAAGTCATGTTGGGGAAATATATCCAGATAATGCTCATATAATTTGATGTAAGTAATATATGAAAACCAATCAAGACTATGTAGCAAAATTTATAAAGTTCATCAGTCTCAAAGGTGAAAGTTCTTTCATTATGAATTGCATTTACTGTATCTCAAACAGAACATCTACACAATTATAGAATCTCCTTATATTTAGGCTGATTTTTTGAATGTGTATATAAAGATTCTAAAATTCATAGTAAATTTCTAAAGGTATGCAATTTGGTTGGAAATCAAGATGCTAGATTTTCCAGGTTAGCATACACCAGGTGGAGTAATTTTAAAATAAATTCATCATATACAAATTGGTATTAAAAGATGAAGATATGTGTTTATAAAATTAAGTAAAAGCATACAATTGCATTGCCACATTTCTAGACTTTATCCTCTAAGCATTACCGATGTGGAAAGATGGCCAACACTATTTATCATTAGGGAACTTCAAATTAATGGCAATGAGATGTGACTTTATATCTAGTAGAATTTCCAAAATCCAAAACATTGACCATGCCAAATGCTGACAAGGGTCTAAAGTAATAGCAACTCCCATTCATTGCTGGTAGAACACAAAGTGGTACATTCAGTTTGGAAGACAGTCTGACAGTACCTTACAAAAGTAAACATACCCTTAGCATACTACCCATTAATCATACCACTTGGCATTTAAATGAATTGAAATATTTTTGCATGTAAAAACTTACACATGACTGTTTATAGCAGCTCCAATTATAATTGCCTAAACTTGGAAGCAAACAAGGTGTCTTTCAGAAAGCAAATGGATAAATACACTTTGTTACATTCCATCTATACAATGGAATATTATTCTGTGCTAAAAAGAAGTGAACCATCAAGCCATGAAAACAGGAAATTTAAATACATATTATAAGTAAAAAAAAAAAAAAAAGACCAATTTACAAAGGCCACATATTACCAAATTGAAAATTTGGAAAAATTCTGGAAAAGTTTTTTCTATAGAAAATTCTGGAAAAGTTAAAACTTTAAAACTACTGAAAAGATCAGTGATTATCAGGGGCTGGAAGAGAGAGGGATGGATATCAAAGCACAGAGGTTTTTAAGAGCACTGAACCCATTCTGTATCATGCTCAATAATGGATCCATGGCATCATCCCTCTGTCAAAACCCATAGTACGCACCACCGAGAGTGAGCTCTAATGTCAACTATAGACCCTGAGTGATGACGAGATGTCAGTGTAGGTTCATCAGCGTAGGTGAAGCACTGCTCTGATGTACGATGTTGAATGTGGGAGGTTGTGCATGTGAGTGGGGGGCTCTGTGTGACCTCCCTATACACTCAATTTTGTTATGGACCTAAAATTGCCATAAAAATACATTCTATTAAAAAGCAGAGACATTTGAAATATTACAAGACAATAATGTGGAGGAAGTGACAGTGTGTGATTTGCAGAGCACAGACCTCACAGAGCTTGATTCTTTTTGTCCCTCATGGAATGTGCATTCAAACAAACCTTTATGGAAGCCGTGGCAACAATTCCAAACAAGCTCCTCCAGATAATATCAGAGGAGGAGAAGATTCCCAACTTATTTTACAAAACCAGCATTCTCTGATAGTAAAACAAGACAAATGATTTCACACAAAAGTAGAAAATCACAGACCAGCGTCACCCAGGAACTTGCACGCCAAAATTCTAAGCAACATTTTTCTTAGCAAATGGAATCCAACAATATGTAATCTTCTCATAATAAACGAATAATTTAAGTGAAGTTTAAAACTCAGATTTATACTACTAGTAATTTAAATCAGTGTTAACATTCAAAAAATTCACCAATGCGAAATTTATACTACTAGTAATTTAAACCAGCTTTAGCATTCAAAAAATTCACCAATGTGATTCACTAAAGAATTTTAATCAATAATCAAAAATACTTTTTGAGTATATGTAATAAGATCCAGAGAACCTAAAAATAAAAATAACAAAAAACTTTAAAAACTCTAGTAAAAAACAGAAATTAGTTTTGGGAACAAATGACCCAATGATTTCATCCCCATGTTTACACTTGAAAGAGATACTTTGAAAAGAATATTCCTAGTTGCGTTATTTGTAATCACACCTAAATAAAAATAACCCAATATATAACAACAGTAGAATAGATAAAGTATGATATTGCTTCTCCAAGAATATTATTGAACTATGAAGGAAGCACAGTTATAGAATATGATTTCATCTCATAAGTAAAAGGTTGCGTGACCAAAGAGAGAGGAAAAAAGTACAAGATACGTGATCCCTTTATAAACAGTTTAAAAAATGAGACAAAATGAAAACGACCTCTTGCTTTTAGAGGTGTATATTTAGCTGATAAACCATGAACAAGTTAGGAAATACCTAGCATGTAATTCAGGATAGTGAGTGATCCTGGGCTCTGGGAGGTGTTGAAACTCTGAGAAGGAATGAGAAGGGCTTCCCAGTCCCGCCACTGTGTCCCTGCTTCATTTGAATGGTCGTAACTTAGACACAGTATTTGAGATTAGATCACTACATGTATTTGTTTCATGAACTTTTAAAATATGAGTTACATTTCACAAGGAAATAGTAAAAATAAATATCAATAAAAGGTTAATATGTATTTCTCAGACTGCAAAGACACACATTATGCATTCTGAATTGCCGCAACTTATTTTGAAGATGGATGGATTGGACAATAAAGAGCAGTGACTAAATTTGGATAGAATTATGTATTTTGCAAGATAATGCTAGTTAAGACAAATTTTGTCTGCCTTCATGATAATGATCTTTTATTGCATCATTTAACTTTACCCCTCAATAATAAAGTCTTCTATTTGCTCCCTAAAGATAAGCACAGTCTAAGAAGCATGTGTGATATTAGGAAATAACTGGAATGAAGTGAATATCTTTAAACAGAATTGATTTTTATTGTAATACATCTGAAGAATGAAAAGCCCATGTACACTTTCAATTTACCTGAAGTGTAGGTATTTATGTTCAAGTGTTGTAGAATTAACCTGATTTTATTCCTCATATTGGCACAGTATTATCACTGGTCCCTGCAACTTTCCATTTTATTTCACTTGGTCTTATTTTATTTATTACTATGGACCCTCATCCCTCAATTACATTACTATCCTGCTTTTTTTCTCTCTTTTTTTTGCATCTAAATAATGATACCTAATTATTCTTTTTATCCACAATATTTTGAGAAGTGCATTTTATGATAAGGAAAATTGTTGTTGGAATTACTTGTGATTATGTAGTTATTACGAGGTGTGAACTTAGAAAAAGTGCTACCTATCTCATTACTGATTACCACTATGGCCAACTGGGAACTATTCCCCTTGGGAAGCTCTGCACCAACCCCAGTGCCTAGTCTACCCTTCAGAGCAATTTTGGAGCTCTTTTCCTGGAATAAACATCAGAATTGTCATTGTATGGTACACAACCCACAACAGCAACAAAGGCCTCTCAGCAAGACACCACCACACATGGTCATGAACACAGCTGTGAGACACTGATATACCAAGGTTATGAAAACTTACCAAGTTGTTTGTATAGTGCTGCCAATAAAAGCACCCAGTGGCAAATTCACAAAGTTAATTGGCAGATTTCATAGGATGACAGCTCTGACGGTTATTCCAGAAAGAGCACCACAATTGCTTTGAAGGTGGGCTAGGTGCTGGGGTTGGTGCAGAACTTCCCGTGGGGAGTGCTTTGAAGGTGACCACAGTGATTTTCAGCAGTGAGGGATGCAGCACCTTTTCTAGGATGACAACTTAAGTGTCTGACCTTAACTGTCACACACATATATAGTATATATGTCGCTGCAAAATCTTCTGACATTTACCTTCTTTTTTCTTCTGCTTCTTATATTTTATGAAGCCTTGGCCATGATTTTCTTTGAGGTTGATTTTCTGGTCAAACGTCTGGGTTTGGGCCTTTTGATAGTGAGTATGATGCAGTGTAAAGAAATCTTCTCTGAGAAGCAGGGTAGAGTTCGGATCCTGAATATGTTGACATCTAGGCTGAGTATTTGTGGGAAGTGGTTCTTCATTTTGAGCCTGTTTCTCCATTCATCTTATAAACAGGTTGTTCCCAAACGCCCGTAACACAATGTTTCCAGATGGTAGTATTCCACAAGCCATTAAGATCAAGGAAAAAGGTAATCCAGCGTAGGATTTCCAGTTTATAAAATTTTGCTAAGTGAAGATACTTTTTCCAAAGAAGAGTATGGAATCAACTAATGGTATAATTTTCTGGGGCAAG
>CAUYQV010148383.1:0-14426 GCA_963574575.1 Galagoides demidoff | reverse complement strand
AAACAACAATGATGACTGCAAGCAAAAAATGGCCGGGCGTTGTGGCGGGCACCTTTGGTCCCAGCTACTTGGGAGGTGGAAGCAGGAGACTCGCTTGAGCACAGGAGTTGGAGGTTGCTATGAGCTGTGATGCCATGGCACTCTACCCAGGGGGATAGCTTGAGGCTCCGTCTCAAAAAAAAAAAAATTGCATGCCTCAAAAATTAGGAAACAAAGCTCTAATCTAGTAGTTCTTAAACATTTTGGTCAAAAGATCAATCTACTTTTATAAAATTGTTCAGAATGCCAAGGAACTTTTGTTTATGTGTGTTATGTCCATAAATATTTATCATGTTAGAAACTGAAACAGAAAAATTAAAATACTTATTAATAAGTATTAATAAGCAATAAGCTTATTTATTAATTACTTATTAATAAGTAATAAGCCCATTTCATGTTAACACAAAGACATGTCTTATCAATAAAAAATAAAAGCACAAAAATGAGGGATTGACATTGCTTTATGATATTTCCAATTTTTTCAATGTTTAAAATAATTAGAAATAGCTAGATTCTTATCCGTTCTTATGCATACAGTCTATTGTGATGTATGTTATGTGGCCTCTGGAAAAATCTACCATATACTCATGAAAGAAGCAAAGTAAAAGGCAAATAAGTACTTAAGATTGTTGTGAAAATAATTTAACCTTGTATGCCTTTTACAAGTGTCTTGGGCAACTTCAAAGGGCTGTGGACCACACTTTGAGAACTATTGCACTGAACAATGCTAATGCTTTGAGAGAAAAATGGTAAGGTTGGACAATAGTACAGAAAGAAGTGGAGAGAAAATCTAAATGCTGAGAAAATTTCAAAAGGGATTGGTAAAAATAAACATAAATATTAATCTTAGTTATTTATTGTAACTACCTGAAGAATAAAAATATAACATATAGCCTTCAATCCAGAAAATATAATAATATAATTTTATGTGCTCAATGAAAGGTAACAAAGTAGAATGCTCTGTATTATAAAATAACATTTAGATTAAAAACATGAAATAAGATGCAAAAATGAATATTTATACTGTATATAACCATGCATTACAGTAAATAGAAATATGATAAATTCACATACAAAGATAGACTCTCAGATTGGATTAAAAGCAAGCAAACAAACAAGCACATAAGGTAAAATCTATCTATTCAAATAAAATGGAAGAGAAAAGATATAGCAGATAAATAGGAACAGGAGGCAATTTTAGTCTTAGACAAAATACAGTTTAAGTGAGGCACACTGTATGTTGGTATAAAAAAGTAATTTAAGAAGATGTAACACATTTGAATATCTTTACATTAACAATGGCTTTGAAATATATAGAGCAACACAATGGATAGTCTCAAGCAAAGAAATGCAGAAATCCGTAATTATAGACTTTATTACACTCTTTTTATTAAACACTGATAGGTTAAGCAAGCAATAAAAGGCTAATTGAATAATATTATTAAGCTTAAACTTTAATATTTGTAACTGGAGATAATTTTACACTCAATAAATACAGAATATATGTTCTTTTTAAGGACATGTGAATTCTTTACAAAATTCACCATGTTCTAGGTTTTGAAGGAAGCATCAGTTAATCTCTAAGAATAAATGCAATAAAATTAAAAATGTAAAGCAATATTTATAAACAGCCAATAAATTTGGAATTGTCTAGAAAAACTACTACTATCCATGATCTGAAAATTAAGTTTATGAACTTGCCACTGTGTGTTTATGCTAGCAGCACACTCCAAATAACTCAGTAAGGTTTCAGAACCTTGGTATATCAGTGTTTCATATTCCTGTTCCTTGCTGAGTGACATTATTATTGTTGTTCTGTGCTTTGTGTGTCGTCGTGAGAATGTCAGAGCTTGAATTAGAGCAATGAACAAAATTAAACTTCTTGTTAAACTTGGCAAGTGAGGAAGTGAAATTGGGGACATGTCAGTCCATGTTTATGAGGATAAAGCCATGAAGAAAATGCAGTGTACAAAACCTTCAAAGTGCACAATGGAAGTCAGCCAATTCTTCATGGCCAAAAATGTCTGTCAGTCCAAATCAAGAGCCAAAATGATGTTGCCAATTTTTTTTTATATAAGAAGGATTGCTATAAATTTGTACCAACTGACAAACAGTTAACCAGGTTTATTATTTGGAAGTGCTGAAAAAGCTATGCAAAAAAAGTTAGATGAAAATGACCTAAACATTTTGCCAAAACCTCATGTCTCTTGTGTCATGACAATGCACCAGCTCACACATCTATCTGTGAGGGAGTTTTTAGCCAGGAAACAAATAACTGTATTGGAACACCCTCCCTACTTACCTGATCTTGCCCCCAGTGACGTTTTTCTTTCCCTGAAGATAAAAGAAATATTAAAAGGAAGACATTTTGATGACATTCAGGGCATCAAGGGTAGGTAATACAACAACTCTCATAGCCATTCCCCCCCCCCAAAAGTTCCAAATTTGCTTTGAATGAGAACTAGGCACTGGTGTGGGTGCATAGCTTCCCAAAGGGTGTACTTCAAAGGTGACTGTAGTGATTTTTAGAAGTGAGGTATACAGCACTTCTTCTAGGATGGGTTCATGAAATGTCAGACCCTTGTATAACTCTTTTAGTAAAGAAAAACCATATGATAAATTACAAAATACTTCTACCTGAATGAAAATGATGATGATGAAAGTACAAGTGAATGTATGTAGAAAGAAGTCTATAAAGGAAGTTTTATACATTTAAATATGTTTACCAGAAAACAAAAGAATGTTAATGAATAAGCTGAGTATTCAACTCAAGAAGCTAGGAAAATAATCCAAAACATAGATAGAAATAAAAAAAAATAAAGGCAGACGTGAATGACCTGCAGGAGCAACACAAGTGAAACTGATTTAAACAAACAACAAAAAACTGCCTCTCTGAAAAGACCAATTAGAAAGACAAATTTTAAAAGAGATTAATAAAAATAAGAAAAATGCAAATAAACAAATGCAGAATAAAAGTGGAAAATAATCAGAGCTACAATATAGATATTAAATATCTATAATTTAATATAAAACAGACATTAAAATAATAAACATTCATAAATAGCTATATGCAAATACATTTGACAATCTGAAAAAATGTAGAAAATATGAGTGGGCCAAAAGTCTTTAAATAAATCATACATTTATCTTTCTACTTTTTCTCTTACATTCACCCACTGATATTCTTTCCCAAAGCTTCAGATCTGGATAACTTAATACATAAGTTCTCCAAACGTTCAAGGAATAGATAATCTTAGTACACAAAATACAAAGAAAGAATACTGCTCAGTATCCAGAAAAAAATCATAAAAGAAAAGGAAATTATTGACTGATTTAAATTATGAGCACATTTTGAAAAATCCTAAATAAAATTTTGGGATCTAAATGTAGCAGTGGTTAAAAAGACATATCTCATAATTAAGTAAGGATTGTGTCTAAGCTAAAAGACGGTTCAACATTGGAAAAAATCCCCCAAAGAAATTAAACACTGGGGCATCATCATCTGTGGCTCAGTGAGTAGGGCACCGGCCCCATATACAGAGGGTGGCGGGTTCAAAACTGTCCTCCACCGAACTGCAACAAAAAATAGCTGGGAGTTGTAGTGGGCACCTTTGATCACAGCTAGTCGGGAGGCTGAGGCAAGAGAATTGCCTAATCCCAAGAGCTGGGAGGTTGCTGTGAGCTGTGATGCCACAGCTCTCTACCAAGGGCAATAAAGTGAGATTCTGTCTCTAAAAAAAAAAAAAAAAGAAAGAAAGAAAAAGAAATTAAACACCTTTTGAACTAAAAGGGGAAAATGTCATGTAATTTTCAATACATGCAGGCAAGAATTTGATAAATCCAATACATTTCTACAAAAAATAGGCAATAAGAAATTGTAGAGTATTTCTTAACTAGATAATAGCTAATGGATATTTACTCCCCAAAGCAATGGCTAATATTGCACTTAAGGGACACCAAGATAATATGCATTTCCCTCCACAGTGGTCATTAAAATAAGGATACAACTTAGAGTGGTAGAAAAAGTTCATTATGGTCTAGCCGGTCATCCCCAAACTATGGCCTGTGGGCCACATGTGACCTGCCAAGGACATTTATCTGGCCCGCCGGGTGTTTTTGCTGCCACTGCCTGTCCTGCTTAGCAGCCAACTTGTCCCGGGGCCCACAGTCTGGCCCTCCAACAGTCTGAGGGACAGTGAACTGGCCCTCTGTTTAAAAAGTTCGAGGACCCCTGGAGAGCTTTAGGCCAACTGAATATATATAAAAAAGAAAATATGAAGGAAAGTGATAACCCCATCACCTTTCTCAAATGATGTGGATAAAAGGATTTCTCCAAAATGGTAAGATACAACTTGAAAATACAATCAAAACTAGAACATATTAGCAACAAGATCCACAATGTAATTAGAAATTACCCTAATGAAGAATTCACATAACATTTATAGAAAAAGCTTTAGATCTCTCTTAAGTAGAACATAAAAGCAGCTATGAATGAATGGAAAGATATACCAGATTAATGTATGATAAAACAGAATTATAAAGCTGGATTAATATTACATGTTATAGAATACCATTTAAAATCCAACTGGAGTATTTGGGGGAATGTGACAAACTGATCCTAAATTTTTATGGAAGCTTAAAGGTTTATGAAAAATCAGAGTAATTTTAAAAAAGAATAGTAAGGGGATGAGATATGCTTGTTCAGAAATTAAGTCATATTAAGCTATTAGCTGCAAGCTATAGTAATAAATCACTGTAACAAACTTAATTGGTCATAGTATACAGGGTTTTTTCCCCTACACACACTGGTTTATTTTACATACTACTATCTCCTTTGGAATTATAGCACTTATATTCCATTTTTGCAACATCTATAAAAGATTTTATTATTAAAATTACATGGCCTTAATAAATTGAAATATTTTTTAAGAATGCAATATATTTTTTAAAAACATTGATATGATCTATTTTTTAGATATTTAGAATTCAGAGGGAGGAGCAAGATGGAGGCAGAATAAAAGCTTCTATGCGACCGGGCAGGTGAGATTGGGGATAGAAGACTCCAGATACCTCTGGCTTCTTGGCTCTGCCCAGAAACATCCCTTTGGGGACTCAGGGAGATAGTGAGAGATTTCTGGACCCCAGGATGTGTACAAAAGCAGTGGAGAAGTGGCAAGTGGTTGCGTTCTTGCTATCTGAGGCTGTGGTGCCTGCTGCAGCTATGGCTACAGCAGCAGCAAGATTGCAGACAGGGAAGGCCTTCCCTATGGGTTGTTTTGTTTTTTTTTGGACTTGGGCACTCAGTTGAATTACCTTGGGAAAACTTGGGTGAGAGTGCAGGCGACTTTAAGCATTGTCCAGGGTCCAGGACTGAGCCGCTGGGCTGGAATAGAGCTATCATTGTTCAGCTGTGGACTGTGCACAGCCATTGTGGGAGAGATCTACAGGCTCTGCCCTCAGGGACGCAGAGCAAGTCTGGGCTTGAAGACCTTGGGCAAGTGATCTAGTGACTGTGAGAAGTGCCAAAGGCTTGGACTGAGATGCTGGGCAAGAGTGGAGCTTTCAGTGTTTGGCAGTAGGAGCACTGCCTTGCAGCCTTGGCCATCAGGGGCATAGAGTGGGACTGGTTTTGGTACACCTGATAAGAGGGCAGCCACTTCAGGAGATAGCCCAGGGACATGTGCCTTCCTGGGGAAGCCTCAAGTGTCTTTTAAGTGGGCTAAAGAGCGATTCAGTCTTTCAACCCTGCATGGTCTGAAGGCAAAGAAGTCAGCCCAGGCTTCCAGTCTCCATCATATTCAGCTGTATGAGCTTTGTGATTAGCATCTCATGCCCTAGATCACCTGTTGCCCAGACAATATTCAGACATATATATATATATATATATATATATACTGCTTTGTTCTTTCTTTTTTTTTTAAATTTCAACCTTTTTCCCCTAGATTTTTCTTTTCTTTCTTTCTTCATTTTTCTACTGTAAATATAATTTTCCATTGTTGCCCTCTTTAATAATAAGAACTTCATTTTTGCTAGTGTTTCTGCTCCTGTTATTTGGTTCCCCCCCCCATTTTATCCTGTAATCTTTTCTCTTTCTTTTATTTTGATTTATGGTATTTTTTTTCCTCTCTATATGATGAAGGTGGGGTACTGTGTCTTCTCAGGCTGGCAAAGAGCTGCTGACCTCAAGGGAAATACCCAATCCAGCATCCCCAGAGGAAGGGGGGTTTTAAGGTGTGGGCCAAAGTACTGTACTGTATACCTTTATTATTCCTGTCTCCTTATTTCTGTGCCTCTCTTCTTTTTGTCAATATTCCCTTTTATGCACCCACTCTCCTTTCTCATTTTCCTTTTTTTAAATCATTTTTCCCTTCTTGCTTTTCAACCTTCTCATCCTTTTAGCCCTGTACCAAAAGAACTCATCAAAACCTTAGGTCAGAGGCACAGTAACTTAAAGAGCAAGAGGAAGTGAAAGGAAAATTAGGGCAAGGAAACAGATAAAAGAAAACACTCATGAGGAAGAATCAGCAGAAAAATACTGGCAACATGAAAACATAGTTCAGAGCAATGCCCCCAAGGGACCATGAGGTAGCTACTGCAGATGATTCCAACTATAAAGAAATGTTAGAAATGACAGAATAGGAATTTATAATACAATTGATGAAAACAGTGAAGGAAATTGCTGAGAAAGTGAAAAATAGCCAAAAGGAAATCCAAAAACAGAATTGAATAAGAGATGAAGGATATAAAGAATACAGAAAGAATATAGCAGAGCTGAAGAATTGGAGCAGTCAATTAGGGGACTTAAAGATGCAATAGAAACTATCAACAACAGATTAGACCATGCAGAAGAAAGAATCTCAGAAGTAGAGGGCAAAGCTCTTGAGATAATTCAAACAGTTAAAGAGGCAGAAAAAAAAGAGAAAAAAAGCAAAACATTCACTGACAGAATTATGGGATTTCATGAAGTATTCAAACATATGAGTTATAGGTATCCCAGAAGGGGAAGAAGAATGCCCCAGAAGAATGGAAGCTATGCTATATAATATTATAAATGAAAATTTCCCAAATATCACCAAAGATGCTGTCACAATCCCTTCAGAGGGATATCGGATCCCAGGTCACCTCAATTCAAATAGAGCTTCTCCAAGATACACTGTGATAAACCTGCCCAAAGTTAAGACAAAACAAAAGATTCTGCAAGCTGCCAGGAATAAGCACCAGTTGACCTACAGGGGGAAATCCATCAGGGTGACTGCAGACTTCTCTAATGAAACTTTTCAAGCCAGAAGAAAATGGTCATCTACCTTTAATCTACTTAAGCAAAACAATTTCTAGCCCAGAATTCTATATCCTGCTAAACTAAGCTTTAAAAATGATGGAGAAATCAAATCTTTTACTGATATGAAAACATTGAGGAAATTTGCCACAAAAGACCAGCTCTACAGGAAATACTTCAACCTATTCAACACACTAATCATAACAATGGACCATCAGCAAAGTAAGCACCCAGAAATTAAAGGACAAAACCTAGCTTCCACAATGATGCAAAAGATAAAACTAAGCAATGGACTTTCACAAAATAAGATGAATAGAATGCTACAACACTTATCAATTATCTCAATAAATGTTAATGGCTTAAATTCCCCACTGAAGAGGCATAGATTGGCTGATTGGATTAAAAAACACAAGCCATCCATTTGCTGTCTGCAGGAAACACACCTAGCCTCAAAAGACAAATTAAAACTCCGAGTTAAGGGTTTGAAGACAATTTTTCAGGCAAATGGAATTCAAAATGAAAGAGGCATTGCAATCTTATTTTCAGATACAAGTGAATTTAAAGCAACTGAAGTCAAAAAAGACAAATATGGACACTTTATCTTGGTCAAAGGAAAAATACAACAAGAAGACATTTCAATTCTAAATATTTATGCACCCAAATTAAATGCTTCCAGATTCTTGAAACAGTCCTTAATTCTGAGCAGTATGATATCCTATAGCACCATAATAACAGGGAATTTAACACCTCTCTTACAGAGCTGGAAAGATCCTCTAAACAGAAATTAAACAAAAATACAAAGTACTTAAATGAGACCCTAGAATAACTGTGCTTGATAGAAGTATATAGAACGCTTCATCCCAAAGCTAAAGGATATACATTCTTCTCATTGGGCCATGAAACAGTCTCCAAAATGGATCATATACTAGGACACAAAACAGAATTAAAGAATTGAAATTTTACCTTGTATCTTCTCAGACCACAAGACATTAAAGGTGGAAATCAATTCCAACAAAAAACATTCAACCCCACACAAAGGCATGGAAATTAAATAACCTTATGATGAATGATAGTTGGGTGCAGGAAGAAATAAAAGAGGAAATTATTAACTTCCTTGAGCACAACAACAATGAAGACACAAGCTACCAAAACCTATGGGATATAGCAAATACAGTCCTGAAGGGAAAATGGATTCCTTTAGGTGCCTACACCCAAAAAACAGAAAGAGAGCACATTAACAAATTCACAAGCCATATTATGGAACTGGAAAAAAAAGAACAATCTAAGCCTAAACCCAGCAGAAGAAAAGAAATATCCCAAATTAAATCAGAGATTAATGAAATTGAAAACGAAAGAATCATTCAGAAAATTAATGAAACAAGGAGTTGGTTTTTTAAAAAATAAATAAAATAGATAAACCTTTGGCCAGACTAACTAGAAATAGAAAAGTAAAATCTCTAGTAACCTCAATCTGAAATGATAAAGGGGAATAACAACTGATGCCACAGAGTGTTGTGTCCCACCCTGGGGGCAGGGTCCGCTAAGACCTGTGGAACTAGTGTGGCTGGTTGAAGAAATATAAATTTAGGAACAATGCTAAAGAAAAAGACGTGAGACAGAATAGAATTTTCAAAGGCAGGAGCTCAGGGAATCACCGCCTGTTCGTGGGCTCTGGTGAGTGGCCTCGAGTCTTTGTTCCACACAACTTTTATTGAAATCTATCTGCCCAGGTGGTAAGCTGAGGGAGGTAACAAAGATGCCAGTAGTTTCTTTGAGTGAGCTATCAGTTTCTATTGTTATTATTAACTTTAAGGATTTGAACAGTTTTGGAGCATCTGAAACTTAAGCCTTGTGTGGGAGAAGCCTTTTGTCTGAAGTCACACACACACAGATTCCTATGGACGTGCTAAACTCTGCTAGTTCACTGTGGAGTAAAACACCACTGGTGTTAATCTCTTCTGAGAAATTGGTGGGAGAAAGGCATTTTCCTTTGCGATAAGGGGTGTTAAGCTTTCCAGCCCATAACTCAGGGTTCGAGATAGTCCCCTGGCCTCTGCCCCCAGCCAAATGCAAATCTCCACAATGAGTATCTACTTTGTCTGTTTAATGGGCAGGAAACGACCTAGAAATTGTATCTATTTCAGGTCCTGTCATAACCTCTTTTATGACCATTTACTTCCTCAGAGTGTTCACAGACTCAACAGGGTGTTGGTGTAAACTGTATTCTCAATAGGCCAGAGTTTTGGGAAGGGCCAGAAACTTGTTCAGATAAGAAATTTAGCAAGGGCTAGGTAAGGTAAAACAGTTGACTTTTCTTTGTTCCAACTCCTTCAGCTTACTTTTAATTTTCCCTTTCTCTGGGGGTGCCTTCCCCTGCCAAGGATGTGATCTTCAGTCCCCATTCTGCCTGCAACAGAGATACAAGAGATTATCTCTGAATACTATGAGAAGCTCTATGCCCGGAAATTTGACAATGTGAAAGAAACGGATCAATATTTGGAATCACACCTTCTCCCTAGACTAAGCCAGGAATAAATAGATCTCCTGAACAGACCAATTTCGTGCACTGAGATCAAGGAAAAAATAAAAAATCTCCCAACAAAAAAATGCCCTGGTCCAGATACCTTCACAGAAGAATTCTATCAAACCTTCAAAGAAGAGTTTATTCCCATACTGCAGAAATTATTCCCAAAAATTGAGGAGGAAGGAATCTTCCCAACATGTTCTATGAAGCAAACATCACCCTGATACCCAAAGCATAAAAGACCCAACTAAAAAGGAGAACTTCAGACTGATTTCACTAATGAATATATATGAAAAAATTCTCAACAAAATCCTAGCCAATAGATTACAGCTTATCATCACAAAAGTCATACATCATGATCAAGTAGGTTTCATACCAGGGTGCAAGGCTGGTTTAATATACGCAAGTCCATAAACATTATTTGCCATATCAACAGAAGCAAAAACAAAGACCATATGATCCTCTCAATAGATACAGAAAAAGCGTTTGATAAAATCCAGCATCCTTTTCTAATTAGAACACTGAGGAGTATAGGCATAGGTGGCACATTTCTTAAACTGATTGAAGCTATCTATGACAAACCCACAGCTAATATTTTACTGAATGGAGTAAAACTGAAAGCTTTTCCACTTAGAATGGGAACCAGATAAGGCTGTCCTCTGTTGCCAATACTATTCAACATAGTGCTGGAAGTTCTAGCCAATATAATCCAGCAAGAGAAGGAAAGAAAGCGCATCCAAATGGGAGTAGAGGAAGTCAAACTCTCTCTATTTGCTCCTGATATGATCTTATACTTAGAGAACTCCAAAGACTCAACCAAAAAACTCCTGGAAGTCATCAAAAAATACAGTAATGTCTCAGAATATAAAATCAATGCCCTCAAGCCAGTAGCCTTTGTATACGCCATTAACAGCCAAGATGAGAGGCTAATTAAGGACACAACTTCCTTCACCATAGCTTCAAAGAAAATTAAATATTAACAAAAGAGATGAAGGACCTCTATAAAAAAAAACTATGAACCCTAAGAATAGAAATAGCAGAAAATATTAACAAATGGAAAAACACGCTGTGCTTATGGTTGGGAAGAATCAACATTGTTAAAATGTCTATACTTCCCAAAGCAATATACCAATTCAATGCCATCCCTATTAAAATACCAACATCATACTTTTAAGACTTGGAAAAAATAATTCTTCATTTTGTATGGAACCAGGAAAAACCCAGTAGAGCTAAGGCAGTTCTTAGTAATAAAAACAAAGCCAGGGGCATCAGCAAGGCAGACTTTCGGCTGTACTCCAAGGCCATAGTGGTCAAGACAGCATGGTACCGGCACAAAAATACAGACATAGACATTTGGAATCGATGAGAAAACCAGAAAATGAAACTAACATCTGACAGCCACCTAATCTTCAATAAATCAAACAAGAACAGACACTGGGGGAAAGACTCCCTATTCAATAAATGGTGCTGGGAGAACTGGATATCCACATGTAAAAGACTGCGACTGGACCTGCACCTTTCTCCACTCAGAAAAATTGATTCAAGATGGACAAAAGACTTAAATTTAAGGCATGAAATGATAAAAATCCTCAAAGAAAGCATAGGAAAAACACTGGATGATGTAGGCCTGGGGAAAGACTTTATGAAGAAGACTGCCATGGCAATCACAACGACATGAAAAATAAACAAATGGGACTTAATGAAACTGAAAAGCTTCTGTACAGCTAAGGAGACAACCAAAGCAAACCTACACAATGGGAAAGGATATTTGCATGTTTTGAATCAGACAAAAGCTTGATAACAAGCATCTATAGAGCAAATTAATCCACATGAAAAAAACCAACAATCCCATATATCAACGGGCAAGAGAGATGAATAGAACCTTCTCTAAGGAAGACAGACTTATGGATAACAAGCATATGAAAAATGCTCAGAGTCCTTAATTATTAGAGAAATGCAAATCAAGACCATATCCTCTAACCTCAGTGAGAATGGCTCATATCACAAAATCTCAAAACTTCAGGTACTGGGATGGGTGTGGAGAGAAAGGAACACTTTTATACTGTTGGTGGGACTGCAAATTAATACAACCTTTTTGGAAGGAAGTATGGAGAACCCTCAAACAACTCAAACTAGACCTCCCATTTGATCCTGCAATCCCATTACTGGGCATCTACCCAGAAGAAAAAAAAATCCTTTTATCATAAGGACACTTGCACTAGACTGTTTATTGCAGCTTAATTTACAATCGCCAAAAGGTGGAAACAGCCTAAATTCCCCCCAACCCAGGAATGGATCAACAAGCTGTGGTATATGTATACCATGGAGTATTACTCAGCCATTAAAAAAATTGGAGACTTTATAGCCTTTGTACTAACATGGACAGAAGTGGAACAGATTATTCTTAGTAAAGCATCATAAGAATGGAGAAGCATGAGTTCTATGTACTCAATTTTGATATGAGGACAATTAATGACAAGGGGAGGGGTGAGCAGAGAGAGGAAGAAGGAGGGAGGAGGGGGGAAGGGATTAGCAGAGAGAGTGATGGAGGGAGGAGGTGGGGTCTTTGTGTGTGCCACACCTTTTGGGGCAAGACACGAATGTAAGAGGGACTTTACCTAAAAAATGCAATCAGTGAAACCTGGTTTCTTGTACCCTCAATGAATCCC
This sequence comes from Galagoides demidoff, assembly GCA_963574575.1. Lineage (NCBI taxonomy): Eukaryota > Metazoa > Chordata > Mammalia > Primates > Galagidae > Galagoides > Galagoides demidoff. Next base: position 1,918 of record CAUYQV010148383.1, on the reverse strand, counting down.
CAACAAGAAATTTTTAAAAAAGGGAAAAAGCCACCTGAATCATCCTGTGGATTGCCTTTTTAGATTCTTAGTCATGTCTTTTGACAAATCTTAATTATTAAGATCTGAAATTCTAGTTGCTAATTCTTTGTCAATGACATATGCTTCTAGCATCCTCTCTAGGTCAAAGGTTTATCTTTTTTTTTTTTTTTAAATGGGGACTTGTGTAAACAGAACTTTTTCATTTTCAGTTGGAATAGATTCAATATTGTCAATCCTTTTCTATTGTAGTTTATACATTTGGGTTTTATTTATTTATTTTTAATTGTATTATTATTATTATTTTGAGACAATCTCACTTTGTCACCCTCGGTAGTGTGTCATGGCATCATAGCTCACAGCTACCTCAAACTCTTGGGCTTAAGCGATTCTCTTGCCTCAGCCTCCCAAGCACCTGAGATTATAGGCACCCGCCACAATACCTGGCTACTTTTAGAGATGCAGTCTGGCTGGCTCAGTCTGGTCTCAAACCTGTGAACTAAGACAATCCATCTGCCTTGGCCTCCCAGAGAGCTAGGATTACGGGCGTGAGCCACTGCACCCATCCTATTTATTTTTTAGTTTATTTGCGTATATTATAGGGTTATATACATTTTGGTTACATAGTTTGCTTTTGTAAATTTTAAGTCAAAGTTATAGGTGTGCCCCTCACCTAGAAAGTATGTAATGAACCCATTTAAGGTGCCTGTTGGGTGGGAATTTACCCTTCCCCTTTTCCCTTCCCCTCACCCAAATTTCACTGAGTTTTGCTTCCCTATGAGCACATAGGTGTTGATCAACTAGTTCCAATTCAGTATTGAGAACACATGGTGTTTGTTTTGCCATTCTTTTGATACTTCACTTAGGAGACTAGTCTCCATTTCCATCTAGGTTGTTACAAAAGATATCAGGTCACCATCTTTTTTTTTTCTTTGCAGTTTTTTTTTTTTTCTTGGCCTGGACTGGGTTTGAATCTGCCACCTCTGGCATATGGGGCTGGTGCCCTACTCCTTTGAGCCACAGGTGCTGCCCAGGTCACCATCTTTTCTATGGTAGAATAGTACTCCATGGTATATGTATACCACATTTTGCTAATCCACTCATGTATCAACAGACACTTGGGGTTGTTGCCACATCCTTGAAATCATGAATTGTGCTGCTATGAACATTTGTGTGCAAGTGGTTTTTTTTTTTTTTTTTTTTTTTTTTGAGACAGAGTCTTACTTGTCACCCTTGGTAGAGTGTTATGGCATTACAGCTCACAGGAATCTCAAACTCTTGGGCTTAAACAATTGTTTTGCCTCAGCCTCTCAAGTAGCTGGGACTACAGGCACCTGCCACAGTGCCCAGCTATTTTTAGAGATGGGGTCCTGCTGTGGCTCAGGCTGGTGTCTAACCTGTGAGCTCAAGCAATCCACCTGCCTCGGCTTCCCAGAGTGCAAAGATGACAGGCGTGAGCAGGTGAGCCACTACACCTGGCTACCAGTGCCTTTTTAATAAAATGTCTTTTTTTCCTTTGGGTAAATACCTAGTAGAGGGATTGCAGGATCAAATGGTAGGTCCACTTTTAGTTCTTTGAGGAATCTCTATACTAATTTTGGGTTTTATTTAAGGAATCCTTCTTTAGCCTGTGGGCAAAAAAAGTTTTATAATATAATTTTATAATATATATCACATAATGTAGCCCAATGTGTGTGTGTGTGTGTCTGTAATATTTTAAGCTTTAAAGATTTGCTTTTCACATTTAGGTCTTTTATCATTTTTTTTTTTATTTTGAGAGAGAGTTTCATTATGTTGCCCTTGGTAGAGTGCTGTGATGTCACAGCTCACAGCAACCTCAAAGTCTTGGGCTTAAGTGATTCTCTTGCCTCAGCTTCCCAAGTAGCTAAGACTACAGGTG
>CAUYQV010148382.1:0-50855 GCA_963574575.1 Galagoides demidoff | reverse complement strand
ATGTTACAGTGCTCTGAGGGCAACATAGTTAGACTGTCTTAAAAATGAAGGACAAATATTTAATAAAATCTTTCCCAGATGGGCCAGACACAGCAGCTCACAACTATAATTCTAGCACTCTGGGAGGCCAAGGTAGGAGCATTTCTTGAGTTCAGGAGTTTAAGACCAGCTTGGGCAAAAGTAAGACCCCATCTCTACTAAAACAATAGAACTGAGAAGCATAGAACACATCTGTAGTCTTAGCTACTCAGGTGGCTGAGGCAGAAGGATCACTTGGGCCCTGGAGTTTGAGGTTGCAGTGAGCTATGACAATGCCACTACACTCTACCCAGGGGGACAGAAAGTGTCTTAAGAACTTTCCCACATGACCAAACACTAAGGGAATTTATTGCCACTAGACATGCACCACAAGAAGTGCTCAGACATGTTCTAAAAACCAAAAAGAATGGCCAATAAATAAAATAAAACTAGAATTTTTATTTGGGAGTTCCCTTGGAATTTCTAGTTTCATTCTATACAGTAAAAGCAGTGCTAAGAGAGAAATTCATAGCACTAATACTCATCAATGTAAAAGTAAAAACTCAGCTCTATGACTCAAGGGAGAATATAAAGCAACTAGGTAGCAGGTACTATGTTGACAAGAAGTGGTGAAAGTGGGCATCCTTATCAACTGTCCCTGTGTTTTGGGAGACCGCCTTTGAACCTGACACACACTAGGTGCTCAGTGAGGCTGAAGGCAAACCTGTCTAGGCTTGCTTAACTTGAGCTCGCCTAGTTTGCATTTAACTTCCTTAAAAATTACAAACCATCTAAATGTCACGTAGCTAAGCCACGTATCACGGGGCTCCCTTCAAACTCTCTTCAGCTTCCCTGTAGATAATACCTCTGACGTATGGGTCATAATGGGAATAGTTGCCTAAGTTGCTTTTCCAGGTAAAGTCAAGTTAAGACGATTGAGACCACCAACCCCTCAACTGGGTCTGCATGAGTGTCTCATGGATGACCTTTTGACATCAGAGGTGCAAAAACTTCACCCTCAGCTTATGCTAATGCCATTTAGTATTAAGCATATTTTTGGAACATGCGTCCTATGAAGAGGCATGAGGTTTGATTATGCTCATGCAGATCACCAATTATTTCACTTCTTAGCGTCAGTCACCTCCCCCCCTTAAATATCCCTAACATCCATTTTGGGGTAGGTGGATTTGAGACCTGTTCTCCCATCTCCTCACTTGGCACATAAATAAACCCCTCTTCTGCTGTAAACATCATCCTCTCAGTGTTTGGCTTACTGTGCATGGTGAAATGAGCCTGGTGACATCAGTAAATACATGCTATCCTATTTTCTACCAAGCGGAGCAGTTTAACAAGATATCTTATTCTCTCCTAGGAGCAACAACAAAGACCTCCCCCCAAAGGCAAACCGTTCTGTAAGTCAAACTTCTTGGATCTAAACCTTCCTTCATCCCCTGTCCCTGACCCAACCTTATCCCTGATCTTGGCAGTTTCATAAGAGGTTGGGATAATGTTTTTGAAATACCAAGCTCACGTGTTCCTATGGCCTGTTTGCCCTGCACCCACTGAGTCAATGGTATCAATGCCTCTGGGGAGGGTGGCTACAGCCTAGAACAAAGGAGTCAATTGAGATGCGAATGGATTTAACTAGAGGCAGACACAGATACAATAGTCTATGTAAGAAGCAAAACAATTTTGATTGGCTAGAGCTGACGCTGAAGTGAGGAAGCTGAAATTTAAAATTCAGCTTTAAATTCCAAGAAGCCTTAAAGTTAGGAATGACTGTTAAATTTTTAAATGTTAACCGTAGACCGTCTAGAGACGTAGTAAATGTTTAAGTGTTGATTGAATTAACCTTTCTCCATGTGCAAAAATCTATCAGAGTGACTAAACTTTTATTTCATGCAATGCTTCCAACATTAGATGGACGATTTAATGAGCAATAGTAGTTAACGTTGTGTTTACTTAGTAGCTTACTAGGTGCTGGGCATTGTGCTAAGCGTTTGCTATATCTCATTTAGCACTCTCAACAATCTCATAAAAGTGGTCTCATGATTACCTCTATGTTCCAGATGAGTTCACGCCGATTGCCTAATACTACCCAGCAATAACAATGCCTCTCTATCTTTAAATCCGTTCTACCACTTCTGTTTCCATTGCTCCTACTCTATCCATACTCCTGCGTGTCCTCTTCTCTCTGCTAGGAATATGGACACCTTATCTGCTTGGGGAAATCAAACCTTCATTGTTCTGAGGCTTCCAGGGACAGGTAATCCTTCACCTTTCCAACCCACAACTGTGCACACATAGGACTTATTTCTGCCCTATACCTACAAAACTTTTTGTGTGCAATATCCCTCATTGTTTTCTCCAGGAGAAGAGGGGTTTTCTTTGTATCTCTAGCATGTAGCAAATGCTTGGCCCGTAGTAGGGATCATTGCTTGTGAAATAAATGACTGAAGGATGTGTGCGTGGGGAAAAGTTAACCAGAGGACAGAGACTTGAGGGGAGTTGTCTGACCACACAGGAAAACCTTTCTTCCTGGGAAGTTGAGGCAGTGTTTAGAAGAAGCTGTTCTTCCCTAACCCCAACTTTCCATTTTTCCTTGGAGGTCAGAACCCCCACGGGGTGAGAGAGACGCAGGTGAGTCTGCCAAGCCCAAAGCAGTTTCATCCCTGCTTCCCTCTGGAACTCTCAGAACAGCCTGTACCCGCAGGGCGTAGATGAGACAGAGAGGAAGGGTGCCTTTAGGCAGAGAGGGGCCCTGACCCGCTGTTAGCCTACAAACTGCTTCAGGTTCCTGGCCTGTGGCTAGTATTGGGGAAAGCCAGAGTGGCCCCTAATCTGAGAGATGGAGGACCGGTAGGACAAATCAGGGCTAGGAGGGGAGCAGCAAGGCAGTCAAGATACACATAGTGTTTTATTTTAATACTTTAAAGTGAAAAATTGGCAAAGTATGGCCCATAGGTTGGCTGCCTTTATCAAGTTTTTTTTTTATTATGGATTAATATCAGGGTACATACAATTAGGTTACTTTGTTTGCATCTGTTAAGAAGAGTTCAAGTTATAGTTGAGCCCTTCACTCAGGAGGTGTGCCAAGTACCTTCACATTGTGCCCGTTAGATGGCAACTTAGTGAGCCCCTTATCGCCCCTCCCCCTGCTTGCATTTAGTTGTGGTTTTTTTCTTGAGACAGTCCTGCTCAGTCACCCTGGGCAGAGTGCCATCCTGTGCGGGCCTGTTGTTGTTCATCTACTAGTTTCAAATTAGTATTGAGTACATGGGAACTTGCTTTTCCATTCTTAAGATACTTTACTAAAGAGAATGTTCTTCAACTCCCTCCAGGTGAATATAAAAGATGACAAGCCCTCTTTTTACTGGCTGAATAATAATCCCATGGTATACAGTTCATGGGTTGATGAACACTTGGGTTGTTTCCACATCTTGGCGATTGTGAATTGAACTGGTGTAAACATTCGAGTGTAAATGGTCTTATGGTAAAATGATTCTTTTTCTTCTGGGTAGATGCCTAGTAATGGGATTGTAGGATCAAATGGGGGAGGGTCTACTTTTAGCTCTTTGAGGATTCTCCATACTTCCTTCCCAAAGTAAACTTTTATTGAAATGAGGGCTGGGATAAGGGTGAATGAGATAGGGTCATCTAAGTGAATCGGATCTCACCTTTGTGTAAAAGTGAGTTGTTTTGTTTTGATTTTTTAAAAATTGTGTTATTAAAGTACTATTTACCTTGATTGCTGAGTTTCTGGGCACTGCCTTCAATTATGTGCCTGAGGTGGGCACCTCATTCTCCTTACTCTGGAAGTCATGCCCGGGGGGAAGTGCTGTGTCAGAGGGGTCATAGGGGTGGTGAAGGCTGTTGCATCTAGATGATGTGTTTGAGGAACAACAAAAAAAGCACACCTTTTAGGAGTGCCAAAGGTACCCACTCCTCTGGGCAGACTCAGCAGCTGTGCAGAACATGGCCTGGGTTTCAGTTCCCATTCCTCCTTGGCAGACTCTACTGTTTGGAGTACAATCCGCAGGGCTCTGTGGGGTGGGGCGGCCTCACCTGGAGAGCAGACTACTGGTTCACCCACCCACAGCCACACCAGTGGTAGTTGCTGCAAGGACAGAAACCAATGTCCAGGACCATGGAAAACAGCTCCCTTTGGGGGAGGGGCAGGAGGAGCCCCTCTACTGGTGCTGTGATGTTCCACAAGCCTTTTCCCATGAAGGAGACACCCCTGGGCAGGAGGCAAGGGTAGAAAAACTAGAAGCCCCAATAGGGAGTTTGAGTCTGAATCTGGAATGAGCCGAGTGTCGACCCTGAAGAGACTTAAGTTTTGAAGGGGAGATGACTTAGTTACCTTTACTTGACAAGATTAAATGTTTCCTGCTATCTCTAGACCAGCGGTTCTCAACCTTCCTTATGCTTCCTAATGCTGTGACCCTTTAATAAAGTTCCTCATGTTGTGCTGACCCCCAACCATAAAATTTTGGTTGCTACTTCATAACTGTAATTTTGCTACTGTTATGGATCATTATGTAAATATCTGATACGCCGGATGTATTTTCATTGTTACAAAGGGGTTGCGACCCATAGGCTGAGAACCGCTGTATAAGAGCTTCAGAACTGTTTTAGTTAGGTGGGGGGCGCAGTGGCTCATGACTATAATCTTGGCAGTCTGGGAGGCTGAGGAGGATGGATTGCCTGAGCTCACAGGTTTGAGACCAGCCTGAGCCAGAGCGAGACCCTGCCTCTAAAAATAGCCGGGCACTGTGGCGGGTGCCTGTAGTCCCAGCTACTTGGGAGGCTGAAGCGAGAGAATTGCTTGAGCTCAAGAGTTAGGGGATGCTGTGAGCTATGATGTCATGGGACTCTACTGAGGACAACAAACTGAGACTGTCCAAAAAAAAAGAAAGAACTGTTTTAGTTATCTACTGCTATGTAACAAATTACACCAAAACTTAGTGGCCCAACAGTAACTTTTGTTATCTCTCAGTTTCTGTGGGTCTGGAATTCAGCCAAGGCACAACAAAGACAACTTGTCTTGACCCTGTGACGCTTACAGGTGCAGCTAGACACTTAAAGGCTCAGGGATGGTGTTAGGATCAGCTTCCGAGGTGGCCCACTCACAGGGCTGGCAAGTTGGTGCTGGCTATTGAAGGGAGGTCCCAGTTCCTCTCCACGTGGGTTTCTTCGTGGGGATGCTTGAGTGTTGAGTGTCCTCATGGTGTGTGAGTTTTGCCCAGAGCACCAGTGTGTGTTTGTGTGGGTTTGAGAGAGAGCAAGGGAGCGAGCACTTGTGCTTATATGCCAGATGGAAACTATATCCTTTGAGGATCTACCCTGGGAAACACATTACTGCTGACCTACCCTATTACCAATTTTTCCGTGTATAATGTGCACTCATGTTTTGAGCCCAAATTTTCAGGAGCAATTTTTAATTTTAAATTCAAATTTGTTTACTTAGGTACTTTGTGTTATAAAGGAAATTTAGCATTTATTTTGCACATACGTTACAAGAAATTTTATGTAACAAATAATTGCAACACACAGTAACAGATACAAGGTACAAGAAATTTTAAATATGGTAACAATGCTACCCATATGTAATGCACGTCCTTAGATTTCCTTAAAAATTTGGGCAAAAAACATCCATTATACACAGCAACATAAGTTAAATGTGAGTCATTAAGTTCAGTCCACGTTCAAGAGGGAGGGGAATTAGATTCCACCTGCCGAAGGAGAGATTGTCAAAATATTTTGAGGACATTAAAAAAAAAATCACAAGAACAAAGTTCAGTTATAGAGAAAGAACGTCCTATTTCTGCATGTGTCATTTATGGCTAGATATTTTAATCATCTATCTCAATACTTTTGGGCCTCTTTTCTTTTCCTTCTCTCTCCTCCTTATCTCCTTCCTCCACCCAGATAAATCCATGCCTCTTGGGTCAGACCTTTTCTCTCCATGTCCACTGCCACCTCCCCTGTCTAGGGCACCCCCCTCACCTCTCAACAAGCCACTTGTCAGGATCTCTCTGCCTTGGGTCTGTTTCTACCCTGCGGTCAAAACATATCCCTTCTCAGATGCAGACAAACCGTATCATTCTCCAGCTTAAAACTATTCAATAGTTTCCTTTCTAAAAAATTGAGATCCAAGTCACATACCATAAAATTCATCATTTTGAAGCACACAATTTAGTGTTTTGAGTATTTTCACAGAATTGGGCAACCATTACCGCAATCAATTTTAGAACATTTTTGTCATCCCCAAAAGAAACGGGTATCCATTAGCTGTCACTCTCCATAATCCTTCAACGCCTCCAGCCTGGGGCAACCTCTATCAGCTTCCTGTCTCTCTGGATTTGCCTATTCTGGACATTTCATGGAAATAGAATCCTGGAGCACGTGGCCTTTTATGACTGAATTATTTCACTTAGTAAAATGTTTTCAAGGTTCATCAGTGGGGTAGCATGTATCAGCACTCCATTCTTGTTTGGGCCTGAGTAATATTCAGTTACCTGGATACACATTTTATCCAAATATGTATTCATTTCCCAGTGAATGGACATTTAGGTTGTTGCTACTTTTTGCCTATTAGGAAAAATGCTGCTACAAATATTGGTGTGTGAACTTCTGCGCAGATGGATGTTGTCGGTTCCCCGGAGTGTTTATGTAGAAGTGGGCAGCCACCGTCCCAGTGGGAGGAGCGAGAACCTCACTGTGGTTTGGGTTTGCACTTCTGATGGCTAAGGACCTTGGCACACCGTTTCATGTACTTTTTGGTTGTTTATATTTCTCCTTTGGGGTAATGTTTCTTCAAATCCTTTGCCCACTGTTAAATTGGATTATTTGACTTTTAATTGTAGAGTGACGATAGTCCCCTCTATATTCTGTACACTAGACTGTTATTGGGGGCCTCCTTTTGTCTAGAGGATGAATTTCAGGCCCCCTGTTCAGGCCCTCAAAACCCTACACCTCATCTGACCTGGTTTTTTTTTTTTTTTTGCAGTTTTTGGCTGGGGCTGGGTTTGAACCCACCACCTCCAGCACATGGGGCCAACGCCCTACCCCTTTGAGCCACTGGCGCCTCTCTCTGACATCCTGGCCTGGGGCATGTGGGAGACTACTAGGAGTGGGTGGTGCTGGAGCAGGAAGTGGTCAGGGAGTGATGGAGACCAGGCCGGGGAGTGAGCAGGGTATAGGTGTGCAGCCTCAAGCTATCCCTCTGGGTAGAGTGCCATGGCATCACAGCTCATAGCAACCTCCAACTCCTGGGCTCCAGCGAGTCTCCTGCCTCCACCTCCCAAGTAGCTGGGACCACAGGTGCCCGCCACAACGCCTGGCCATTTTTTGGTTGCAGCCGTCATTGTTGTTTGGTAGGCCCGGGCTGGGAATTCGAACCCGCCACCTTAGGTATACGTGGCTGGCGCCTTAGCCGATTGAGCCACAGGTGCCGAGCCCCAATGACAACTTTTAAGAGGAAAATGATAAAGCCAAATGTATCTGTCATGTATGAGGGGGATGAGGCGGGGCTGGAGGCCAGCCAATTGGTCAGCCGCTGTGGCTAGGCCAGGTGAGGACGTGAGGATGGCGGCTGCTGATGGGTATGGCCAGGTTGTACCCACTTGTTCCATTGATAAACACCATGCACCACAAACACCATTTTGCAGGTAGAACTTGACCTTCATAAAGGCAGGCAGAGAAAGACATCAGAAGTTGTTTAAGAGCAAAGAATGGATTTCCAGAGGCCCTGGAGTCAAGGCTGAATTTCCCAAGGAGCTGGCTGGGCTCTGCTTGGCATTTAAACACCCCAGGTCTGCTTTCCACTGCTTTCCCAGCGGGAGCCTCCTTCACATGCTTGGTCTTCCCGGACCCTCCAGCCCCCGTCACGCGCAGTTTCTGGTGAGTTCTGAGCCCCTTTGCCAGTGTCTAGTTGGCAAAGGAGCTGTTAGGCCTGAGCAGCCTGGGATGCCCCCTTCCTGTAGGACTGTGCAGTCCCCCCTTGTTCCTGGGGGAAAGACCCTCCACCAGCCAATGCCAACATGAGTGGCTAGGGAGACTTCCCAGGGCGGGGCCCTCCTCTCCCGGCCCGCCCATACCCTTGCTGTTGGCAGTTCTGAGTCAGAGCCCCCTCCATTCAGGGCACTGTAATGCAGAGGGGATACTGCCCAGGCAGCTTTAAGTGTGAGTTTGGGATGTTAGCATCACGTGGGGTGGGAGGTGATGGGCAGCTGGAAAGCCTCAGGGCCAGGCTGTGGGACCACCCGCTGCCTGGTGGGGGTGGGGCAATGAAAGAAGCTGCCAAAGTGCAGCCCAAGGGAGACTGGGGGGCAGGGGGAGTGGGGAGAGGACACTTGCTACAGCAACCCAGTCAACAGCTTTCATTGATTCATTCCAAAGGAAAAAATTCTAAAGGACTTTGAAATGGACAAGATTATTGAGTATCCCGTCCAGCAGACTCTTCTGGGTTCCTTCAGACTTTCACGGTCTTTGAGCCATGAAAGTTGTAGAGCCCTGGAAGTTGTGGAAAACTGGTAATAACACACTGAGGAAGGCCATGTGAGGACACAGCAAGAGGACATCCGAGCCAGGGAGTGAGCCTTTACCAGACACCTCAACCTCGACCTTGGACTCGGAGCGCTCAGAACAGTGAGAAGTAGATTTCTGTTGTTTAAGCCACCAGCCTCTGGTATTTTGTTCTGGCAGTGCAAGCAAACTGCTCACAAGAGCTCTGTTTCAGGTTCTTTGCGTTTTTCTTTGAACCACTTGTAACATCTCACTGGCTTCCCCATTAATTCATGAGCTCAATAAAATTTGATGCAGGTTGATTTCCTATTTGTATGACAGTCAGGTTCTTATCCTTAAGCTAAAGTTATTCTTTGACCCTTCAAGTCATCAGCAAATGTTTGATGATGACTTCTCTGGCCCAGGCACGGTGCTGAAGGCTGGAAACTCAACAGTGTCCTCCAAAAACGCCTTGTTTAGTGCAGAGGTGGGCAGGGAGGAACAGCAGTGATCATCCCAGGGTGACAGTGCTGGGGCCACTGAGGCTGCAGGTGGAGGTCATTTTCAGCAAGGATTTGAGAAAGTTTTTCTTACTGGGAAAAGCATGAGTTTTGGAATCAGACAGGCCTAGCTTCAAGTCCTAACTTCACCACTTCAAAGCTTTGCGACCTCAGATAAATTAATTTTCTTATCTGTAAAGTACAAATAGTATTTTCGTCTTAAGGGTTTGTGAGAAATAAACCAGGCGCTGTGTGCAAAGAGCTTAGCCCAGTGCCTGGCATATACTAAATGCTCTGTAAATGTTAGTCTTCTCATCTTTCCTGGCTATGACTTCAGAAGTGCAAGGCAGGCTTCGGATTCCTTCCTCTCCCTGCTAGGTGACACCTGAGCTTTCTTTAGAAGAGGCAAACCTTTTCATTACACAGCTAGCAAAGGGCTCAGAGTGTAAACAGCCTGGGAAAGGAAGTGCCCCAATGCCGGTTGGTTAACATGTAATTTGCAGGTGCCAGGGCTTCCGCTTAGAGAAAGTTTTGAGAAGAGTAACTCCTTGTCTGTGAGCACCTCTGAAAGCACTTTCACATCTCTGACCTGGCGGAGTCCCTCTGCACCTGTCTGGGGCGGAGGATCACCCTCATTTCACAGAGGAGGGTACAGCCGTGAAATAAGCACCTGCTCCAGGTTGCCCAGCTGTGATGCAGCAGCCAACGCTCAGACCTGGTCTCTGGACTCAAAACACACCCTTTTCTCCAGTGGAGAGAGGGAAGGAGAGAGGAAACTGTGGAGGAAAAGGAACCTGCAGAACTGAACTCAGCCAGGCTTGGAGTCTGCTCTGGGTGGAGAATGCAGAGCCTCTAGGGGTGGTGGGTTGAGGCCTGTGACCTACAAATTGTGGCTTTTTTTAACCACATTAGCCCTCAATTTTTTTTCTAAATAGAGATAATGCACATTTTATAGGGCTTCTACAAGAATAAACAGGAGAAAGCACCGCCCTAGACTAGAAGGCTGCAAGCTGTACCAGGCCAATTTGTTCCCCACTGTATCCCCAGCAACCAGCCAGGCACTCCACATGTGGCAGGAGCTCCACGAATATTCACCAGAGGAAGAAGTTAGTAGCACAGGCTCAGTCAACGGCCATGGTTGTAACCACAGGATTCCTGGCAGAACTAACCCAGGCTGGGGGTACGGCAGGGAGGCTGGAGGAGCCGGGTCTGCAGACATCTTCCAGTGGCTGTGGGAGGCTAGGCTCAAGGAAGAACTGGGTTTCTTTAGAATAAAAGCGCTGGGGAGCCCTCTGCTTCGAATCAAGGAGTTGGAATTAGGATACTCAGCACCCAGGCCACAGGGGACAGTGTGACTTTAGGTAGAAGTTGTAGGCACACAGGTAACTCCCTGAGGGCAGGGATTTGGGAGACAGAAACCCAAATCCAACCAAACCAGCAGGTGCAGCCCTGGTGGGTGGTCCCAGGGCCATTACAAACAGCCTCCAGGAGTGTGGGCCTCTGTGCTGGAGGTGGGGTCTGGATAGCCCAGCTGCCACTGTGTTTCCTGGGAACTGCCTTCCCAAGCTCTAAGTGGCTTGCTTCTGTCTGGAGCCATTTCCACTTCTTTTCTGGTCCTCCTGGGACTATGGTATGTGCGCATTCCCAGATCCCCTAATGGATCGCTATCGATCTGCATGTTTTTGACAGAGCGTGTCTTTAGGAGATGTCAGCAGCGCCCTCTGCTCTGGGGCCACACAAGCCTCTGGTCTGTCTCCATCTGACTCTTTGCCTCTGCCTTCTCTCCTCCCCTCCACTCTGCAGGCTCCTTCCCATTATCAGTTAAGATGGCTCAACTCTCTTAAAACAAACAAAACCCCCTCTCCCTCTGCCCCACTTGTCTCTTCAGATTACATTTTATCTTTTTCAAACCTGGAGAGAGCTATGTCTCCTTGCTGTTTTCTGTTCCCCCTCTCATTCACTTGTCAAACCAATAAAAATTGGCTTCCAGGCTTTATTTGCTGAGTGGAGTCGCCAGTGGTCTCCAAGTCCCCTGCCACCTCGCTCATCCCATTTCTATATTTCTGACGCTGGCATTTGACGATGTGGTGGGTGCTTCCTAGACAGCTCCCCGTCTTGGATTCCCTGCTCTGTTCCTGTTCTCTTGCAGTGGGGCAGGCACCTTTGGGTGTCCTCTGCCCCTCCCTTTGCTGTGGGTGCAGCTGCGGCCTATCCAAGGTCCTGGCCTCCTCCCTGCATGCATCCTCTCGTGAGCTCATCCTCCCTGTGGCTTTAATTACCATCTATAAGCGGATAGCAGCCTCTCCAGTGTGGGCTTGTCTCAGACCAGCAACTGGGCAGCTTAATCACATCTCTGCTGGGTGCCTCATGGGCACCGGGGCTCCACGTGTGCAAACTTGAACGCATTCTAAACAGGCCTCCCTGCCTTCCCGCATGGTTACTGTCTGAGTGTCCCCCAGGTGCGTCAGAAACCTGGACATGATTCTTGGTTCCTCCTTCTGTTACCCGCCCCCCAGTCAGTCCTGCTGTTTGTTTTGGCCCAATTGTCCCTTAGGATGTCAGGCCACTATCTATCTCTGTTACGGCCTGTTCCAGGCGCCTTGCCTCAGTTTCCTCTATTCACTCCCATCGCTCAGCTGGGCTCTGCCTCTTGTCTGGGGCTTCTCTATCTGGTTGTCTCTCCAAGATTTCCTCAAGCCTCACCTCTGCAGATTAGCCTCACAATTAAAAGGGGCTCTGGAGCTCACAGACATAGCTCGAATCCAGATGTCACCCCGTACTAAGCTCTGTGATGTTGGGCAGACTTCTCACCTGCTCTCAGCCCCAAGCTCCTCCTATGTAATTGGTGGTCATTGTGTCCTGAGATTGCAGTGAATCAAGCGTGTGTCTCCAGCTGCTTTTGTATTCCAGAGAAGGGAGCTCAGTGCTGCCTGGGAAACAGCAATCTCTGTGTTGTTGGAAGATGACCCAGTGTGATGACAAAGCTCACCAGCCCCCCAAGGAGAGGTTGAATTGCTCTGAAGACAAAAGCCAGGGGTATTTGAGCAGAAGGGGGTGAGAATGGGGAAGGCCCAGCAGAGGGACTGGAGGGCAGAAGCTGAAGACAGATCTCAGGAAGTGTGACCGGTATGGGAGGAACTTGCAAGAAAGGAGTGATTTTTAAATTTTGAGCTGCTTGCTAGGCTTAAAAAAAGTCCCACCTCCTCCCTGTTACTTCCAACTTTCAGCAAAATTCTCTTACAAGCTCTCTCTTCTAGTATTAACATTTTGAGGGTAAATTAAAGAAAAGGCAGAGTCAGGCTGACCTGTCACTTCTTCCAGGAAGTCCTCCCGGATTCTCCCCAGCTCCCAAGTCTGGTTTAGGTTTTGCCTCTTTCAGAAGGCCAACAAGACAACAAAAAAGAGCCTTCTGGGAAGCTGAAGCAGGTGGATTGCCCTGAGCTCACAGGTTGGAGACCATCCTGAGCCAGAGTGAGATCCTGGCTCTGAAAATAGTGGGCATTGTGGCAGGTGCCTGTAGTTCCAGCTACTTGGGAGGCTGAGGCAAGAGAACGGCTTGAGCCCAAGAGTTGGAGGTTGCTGTGAACTATGATGCCACAACACTCTGGAGGGTGACAAAGTGAGACTGTCTCGAAAAAAAAAAAGGCATGCACTCAAGAGCTGAGTCAGAACAGGATTGAAAAGAGGAAATCAGAATGAGAGGGAATCCTGAAAATTCCAAGTGCTAGCCATTCTCAGGGATCTCAGCAAGTATGTGGTGTAGGACTACTTTTACCTGAATACTAAAGGAAAGAGCAAGCCCAAAAGCTTGGACAGCAAGAGAGCATTTGAGAGAATTAAGTTAGATGATGAACCTAAACTCCCCAGCCCTAGGCCCAACACCCAGGGAACCTTTAAACATTTGGAAGTTATTTTTATTTTCCCCCCCATAGTAACACTGGAGGGAGTTACTATTTAAAAAAATTACGTACTATTTTATAGATAGCAAAGGTACAAAAATCTCAGAAATGAGTGGGCACAGACCCGTAGGAGTAAGTGGGTGTTCTCTGACCTTCACCTTGGAACCTGGAGTCCCTCAGGGCTGACACTCACTAAACAAGGACGATCTGATTATATCGAGAATACTCGTGGTTTTAGGTTGTCAGCTACTATTATTTTTAATAACTTTAATAATATTCTTCCTGCGTTCCCAGAGCACCTTCCCTCCTGTTCCCTTCATCTGTCATTGAGTGCCAATCCTGGATTAGTCTATTTATATGTAAAATCTGGCGTTTTTTTCTTATGTGGTTTATGGAAATAGAATAATTTTTTTTGGTTTTGTTGTATATCCTGTCTTTCTTCCTCAGATTTTACTGTAAGCTCTTTGGGTCAGAAATCAAATGGACACTTCTTCAGTTCCTCATGTCTTACAATATTGACTCCACAGATAGCTATTGCTGCTGTGGGTATTGAAGTTCCCAGCCCTGGATGGGTCCTGAGAGCCCATGACCTGGGTAGGAGGCCAAGGTCAGGCCAGAAGTCTGTTCTGTCTTTTCCTGTGTCTTCTAGTCTCTCGGGACAGTTTGAGATGTGGTAGGGGAGAGGAGAAAAGGGAGGGGTCTTTGAGAGAGAGAAGGGTGAGCAGGGTGAAACTAAGCAACAACCTAGGGCGCCAGGCTTGTATTTGATTAGTTCCAAAGCCATCGAGTGAGATCTCAGCAAGAGACCTGGTCCTTTGCTGTGGAGCTGTGTACACACGTGAGCCACACCTCAACTCTGAATCTCGTATTTGTGGCAGGTTTTATTTGGACTTTACTTGAATGGCCCTAATGATGGAGAGTTCACTACCATCAGAGCAGGATTATTTGTTTACTTAAATTGTGTCTATTCTGCACCTTCTTTCCTCCTTATTTTAATCACGTTCTTGCCCTCCTCCATGTGCCAAGGAGAGAATCATAACTGGTCTAAGGAGTGTGGTGAGCCTGTTTCCCTCCCCAGTGAATAATTCAGGTAAGCAGATGGGCCTGTGACACAAGTCTAGAGCTATGAGATGGAGAGAAAGCCTGCTAAAAGGTTCTGGGAAAGTTTTCCCTCCCTTTAAAGACACACACAAAGGCCTGGCCTCTTCTTTTATTAGAGATTTGAACACAGATGTGATGCCTGGAACCACAGCAGCTACATTTTGGCCATGAGGGAAGCTAATCTGAAGACAAAGTGGACAGGCTAAGGCTAACAGAGCAGAAAAGCGTAAAAACAAATAAGCAAGCAATCAAACAAATACACAGAGGGGCATTGATGTAGTCACTGAACAGCTAATTTAACCAGTGCTGGGCCTACACCTACCATTTGAAGTAAACCCCAAAAGCTGTTAGTCAATGAAATATATGAAATGCAACTAAACCAGAAACCCCTAATCCTAAAAGTGAATAAGTTTTTGAACCTAAATAAGGGATTTTACATTCATGTCTGTAACATTTTTTGGTTTTGATCTAACCTTTTGTCTTTTAGAGACCTTGTGGATTACCGATTTAACTATACAGAAGATTCCTAGTTCCTCTCAACCCAGCCTCTTTCACCCATACTTTTGATAAGCACAATCTCTTCATTAAGAGAGACCTTGGCAACACCACTTGAAACCTCATGGCACCAACCACCAAACATTTTGGGTCCACCTAGTTGTAGCACGTAGCCCATGTTTGGACAAATGCCTTGCTGAAATCAGGATAAAATGGCTCATATACTGACCCGCCCCTCCTAATAAAAAATGGAATTAAGACTAACAGAACTATGCTGGGCTGTGTGTGCCCAGATTATGGCCATCTCTCATACATAGGGCTCAGTGTGGGAAGAGAGGTCAGATTGTGGCCTTCTCCACAGCTTTCCCAGCTGGGCCCACATGTCTGCTTGGGCATTAGGACTGAGCTCCGGTTGGCAGGGGCCAGGGATAGAGGCTGGAGCAGCAGAATCAACCCTTTTAGACACAGGCCAGCAGGTTGCATCAGCCTACCCAATGAGCTCCTTCCAACCGTCTTTCCTGCCCACTCACTTTTGCTGCCCTGGCCTTGCAGCTGGGCCTTATTCCTTCCTGTCAGAGCAGGGCTGACTCTCCTATTGATTCCTAAAGTAGATCTTGAGGGGGCCCTTGAGAAGAGAGACGCATATAGAGGTGGAGACCCCCCAAAGCCCAGGTGGGACTATGAATTTGGGAGAGGAGTGTCGGAGCTGGGACGCCAGCGCTGGCCAGGAAACTGCCAGGACGCAGACCGCTATACATTTTTGCTCTGGGTATCGCTTCCCATTGATGTCAGGAAGCTTAATTGTCTCAGACAGGTGCCTCTAAGGTGCAGCAGTCAGATTAGGAGGAGGAACCTAACCCCTGGCGTCCTGTTGGGGACTCGTGCACAACCAGCTGAGGGCACTAACCCCTGAGTGCCACCACACAGGGTCTACCTCCTACAAACTTCTTCCCACTTCAACGTCCTCACACCTGCTACGTTTCCCATCTCCAACTCTTCCTATCTTACTTCAAATTCTTCATGCTTCCCAAATCTCCCACCTCAAATCTCTTATCAAAATTCCCCTTCGGCTCGGCGCCTGTGGCTCAAGTGGCTAAGGCGCCAGCCACATACACCTAAGGTGGCGGGTTCGAATGCAGCCTGGGCCCGCCAAACAACAATGACGGCTGCAACCAAAAAATAGTTGGGTGTTGTAGTGGGCGACTGTGATCCCAGCTACTTGGGAGGCTGAGGCAGGAGACTCGCTTGAGCCCAGGAGTTGGAGGTTGTTGTGAGCTGTGATGCCACGGCACTCTACCCAGGGGGACAGCTTGAGGCTGTCTCAAAAAAAAAAAATTCCCCTTCAGACTTCCAACACTCTTCCCAACACTCAAGGCCACTCTCTGATCGATCTTTAATTGCTCAAGGCCTCACTTACTCTGGCTCTTTCTTTAGCGGCTTCTTTTACTGGCGAGGCTTGGCTTTCTGTTTTTTTTCTAATTACCGTTCTTACAAGACTCCACTTCCCTGTTTCTTCACCAGCCCCCTCAGCAGGCTCTCTGCCTCAATCCTGCCCTTTCAACCAGAACTCTTTAACTGCCAGTCAGGGATTAGGGGCGTCGATTGTCTCCAAAACTACTTCCTGCTGACAGTGGGTGAAGATATAGGGGGAGGCAGTTAAAGGTTCCTTTCCTAGCCTCTCTCTCGAGTACTGTCCTTCTTGGTCTGCATCCACTAGCCCAGCCTCGTTGCCACTTGTTGGAGCCTGGACGCCAGGACGCAGACTGCTATACATCCTCGCTCTGGGTATTGCTTCCCATTGGTGCCTATTGTCTCGATTGGATCTGGGACGCCCGAGCGCCCCGACAGTGCAGCAGTCAGTCTTATCAGGAGAAGCTTCTTAGTAGGAGGAAGCTCAACTCACCTCTCCAGAGGCTTTTTATAGACGTGATCCTATTTGCACCACAGGTGTAGAGACTGCTTATACCACGAGTGTAATGTATGTCTCTCGTCCTCTCGTGCTTTTTAACGAGAGACCACTGAGGTTAAACCAGAGCCGATGATGTTAAATCCCTTCCCCAATCCCTTATTGCCAAAGTGTTTCTCACAGGTGCCTCCTACAGAGATTTATCCTATCTGGGAGATGGAGCTTTCCTGAGCTGGCCTGAGGGTGTCCGTCCTGCTGCTTATTCTTCACTGCCCACCTGGGCAGGTCTGAGCTCCTCCCTGTGTCCTTTGGACCTTTGTTGACCCAGGAGAAAGGAGATGGCCAGACTTTTAGTTCTGGCCACTGTGACGGCCAAGCCCTGTCACTCCCTTTCAGCTCTCCCAGGGCCTCCTGACATGTGGATAGTGTTGTCGGGCATGGCCCAGATGTCCCCAGGGCCTTTTCCACCAGTGGCATACATGCTTGTGGTGGGGATGCACCTTGTATTGGTTTTGAGGGTTTGGGTTGCTGGAAGGTGAGGGTTGTCCTCTGTGGGTTCCCAGGCTGGCCCCCAGCTGGAGGGGAGTCAGGTGAGAACAGCACAGCTCCAGAAGCTCCAGAAGTTCCACAGCCCCTGGTAGGAGTAGGAGCTCACATTCCTGGAGCCCCCAGAAGGCCTCACCTCCTTGGCCAGTGGGGGTGGGGGGCAAAAGGAGAGGCACCCCTGGCTGTGAGTCGCCAGCAGAGGCTGTGTGGTCTGTTCTGTGGCTCGCCCCCCTTTAGGGGGTCTGCCCCAGTGGTAGGGAGTAGGAAGAAGGACATTGGTTCTGAGCTTGGAGGTAATTTGGGGGTGCTGTAATCCCAGCTGTGTGTGTGAGGGTGGGGTTGCCTTATAAAGTCTACTGCTTCTTCCTAATGGCTCAGCTTCAGGCAGGAGGGGAAAGGCAGGGGTTTCTGTCCTGGCAGCCTGGACTGGCGCTGAGCCGGGCAAGTCAAGGGAGAGTTTGGAGGCTTCTGTGAGAGGATGGTGAGTATGTGGCGGGGGTGGGGTGCACACTTGCACACACTTGGGCACACCAGCCCTCCACGCTCACCCATGGGGAGTCTTACTCCATTGTTTATCCACAAGTTCACTCCCATGTTTGGGGTGGGAGGGACATGGTATCTGGTGGAGGGATCTAGGATTTGGGATAAGGCTTCTGGCCTGGGCTGGCTTGGACACAGCAGATGGGGACAGGGTGTACGTGTGGGGCAACAGAGTCCTGCATGTGGATGTCCTTAGCAGGAGGGGCAGATCCTAGGAGGCTGGAGGAAGTGGTCCTGGGATCACAGGTGGGCAGCCTGCTCCAGGTGGTGGTCTTCCCAGATGTCAGGTGGCTCTGGAGGTCCTGGGGGATGGCAATTCTCATCAGGGAGTTCTGGGGAGAGAGAGGAGAGGGAAGAAGAGGACAGGGAAGAGAACTGGGGATAACAGCTGCCTACATGTGCCAGGCACTACAAGTTGTGCGTTCTTTTTTTTTTTTTTTTTTTTTGAGGCAGAGTCTCACTATGTCACCCTTGGTAGAGTGCCATGGTGTCACAGCTCACAGCAACCTCAAACTCCTGGGCTCAAGTGATTCCCTTGCCTTAGCCTCCCAAGTAGCTGGGACTGCAGGCACCTGCCACAACACCTGGCTATTTTTAGAGATGAGGTCTCTCTCTGGCTCAGGCTGGTCTTGAACTCATGAGCTCAGGCCATCCTCTACCTTGGCCTCCCAGAGTGCTGGGATTATAGGCTTGAGCCACCGCGCCCGGCCTAAGCTGTGCATTCTTGAGGCTCATCCTATTCTGTCCATTCCACCCCTGATGATGCTTCCCCTGACCCCTCCAGGTTCAGAAAGGTTATCCCCTCACCCCAGGTCACATACATGAATGTGCAGAGTGGGGTTTGAACTCAGGTCTGTCTGACTCTGACCTATCTCTCTCCTGTATCAGACGTGGGGCCCAGAGGAATGGGGGCAGGGAAAGGAAGGGCATTCTCTCTGTTCAGGGGCCTGAGAGGCTATGGGGAGGCAAGTTCACTTGCTTCACTTGCCCCCCACCAGCCTGAGCCCCGGAGAGGATTTCCCAGAGTCACTCCATCCTGTTTTCCATCCCCTCCTGAAGTCCCAGGGCAGCCTTCCTGGGGAGTTCACCTTACTGGAGGGGCTTCCAGAGCTGTGTGAGGCTGGGGCACACTTCCTGGGCTGCCCAGCAGAGGGAGCCCTGCCCACCCCCTCAAGGCTCTCCCAGGGTCTGACTGGCTGCAGGGCCCAGGCAAGTGGCCTGCATGACATCTAAAGACAACTGAGGCCAGAGTTCCTCTGCCAGTGACCGGGCAAGACTGGCTGGCTCTGGGGGATGCCCCTCGGCCCTGTCTGCCCATGGCCTGCCTGGCCTGCATGAGGCTGGACATAGACTCAGGCCACTAGGCTTCCAAGCCCCTTCCATGGGTGAGCCTGGGCCCTCCTACCTCCTCCAGGCCTGGAGAGAAAGAACATCTGAGATGGCAGCGGGGTCCCAGGAGCAAAGGCCATCCTTATGAAGGGAAGAAAGCTCTCATGGAAGGTCTGGGAAGGAAACGCAGGCTTGTGGGGCTCCCAGGGTGTACCCCACGACTCAGGTGTTTGGTGTGTAAGGTGGCAACTTGCTTCTTGGGGTGGCATGCCTCATCCACTTGGAGGAGGCTGCCCTGGGCTGAGGAATTCAGGAAGCAGGAATTACCATCCAGTATATGCCATTGGTGACTGCTCCATCAGAGGAGATGGGGCAAAGGCCAGACCAACATTTTGCTAGTGCCTACATCTGTGCTGTCCGGTATGGCAGTGTGTAGCCACATGTCTCTGTTTAAATTAAAGCTAAATAACATTAACCTTAATATAACATCAGTTTCTCGGTGGCACTAGTCACATTTCTAGTGCTCAACAGTCTCCCATGGCTAATGACTGTGTATGGGAGAGCCCAGATGGAGAACATTCCATCTTTGCAGGGAGTTCCACTGAACAGCAGTGGTCTAGCCCCTTAGCACCCAGGAGAAGCCCTGGTGTCAGGGTTGGGGTTTGCAGAACTAGGAAGCTGGGTTCAGGAGCAGGCGTTGGGGGATGCTGCCTTAGGGACCCCTGGCACTAGGGAGTCAGAGAAGAGCACTGGAGAAAGAGGGCAGACATCTCAGGGAGGAGCCAGGGAAGGGCCTGGATACGTGGGAAGGAGGCAGGTGGCTCCCAGGCCACAGAGCAGGTGTGTAGCACCGAGCCTTGTCTGTGTGTCTTGGCTCTGAGAGTCCATGTTTCCATTGACCACCTGGTCAGATGGTGGAGTGAGGAGAGTCTGAGAGAGGCTTAAGTTAGCTTCATCCCTCTGCCACCACTCCTGTCACCTGGAGCAGGTTCCTTAACCTCCCTGAGCCTCAGTCCCCTTGCTTGGCCCAGTAGGACCAGCAGAGTCTGCCTCTTGGAGCTACAAGAGACTCACAGAGAGACACAGTGAATGCCCTTGCCTGTTGGAGGTGGGAAGCAGTGCAGACTGAATATCAGCTCTTCCTTGTCCCCCCACCCCGCCTCCTGAGGGACCACAGAGATCCTTCAGTTCTACCTCCTCAGTTCTTTAAAATTATAATGTATACCGAGTCTGCTTCCTAAGGAGGATTTGAGAGAGCTAACCCCTTATTTTACAAATGAGAAAACAAGCTTTGGGAGGTTTAGGGATTTACTCAAGTCACGTCCTCCCTGATGTTCCCTGATGTTTGGAGCCAAGAAAAGTTTCATAAATACAGTCTCAGCCTCTTAGCCCCACCTCCTGCCCCATCTAGACGCCTTCATCTCCTTAAGGGACATGGGGCTGGGCTGAGGTCTAGGGTGAGGACTTGGGCCACAGGCTCAGGGCTTGGCAGAAGATAATAGGGGACTCTGAAATGGCCACTATGCCCTGTGAGGCCCAAGCATAGACAATGGGACTTCGGGGGTCTCTGTGGGGAGTGGAGCCCAGAACTGGAGATGTCAGGAGCCCACTGTCCTAGGAGGCTTTACCCTCAGCTCCTCTGTGCTCATTTCCACGCGTGCCCGTGCCAGGGGACTTTGTAGTACTGTAATGTGCCAGGCAAGGTATCTCATGCCTGTAATCCAAGCACTTTGGGAGGATGGAATGGGAGGATCAGTTGAAGCTAGGAGTTAGAGACCAGCCTGGGCAATACCTCCTGTCTCTATAAAAAACAGCTGGGGGGTGGCATCTGTGGCTCAGTGGGTAGGGCGCTGGCTGCCCCATATACCAAGGGTGGTGGGTTCAAGCCTGGCCCCAGCCAAACTGCCTCAAAAAAAAAAAAATAGCCAGGCGTTGTGGTGGGCGCCTGTAGTCCCAGCTACTTGGGAGGCTGAGGCATGAGAATCGCCTAAACCCAGGAGTTGGAGGTTGCTGTGAGCTGTGACACCACAGCACTCTACCACGGGCAATAAAGTGAGGCTCTGTCTCTTAAAAAAAAAGAGAGAGAGAGAGAAAACATAAAAAAATAAAAACAGCTGGGCATGGTGATACGCACCGTTGGTTCCAACTACTCAGGAAGATGAGGCAGGAGGATCACTTAAGCCCAGGTGTTCAAGGCTGTAGTGACCACTATCACGTCACTGCACTCCAACCACAGTGACAGAACCAGATCCTGCTTTAAAAAACAAAACAAAAAAAAAGAAAGAAAAGAAAAAACAACCCACAATAGAAAATATAATGCAACTCTGGGTCAGAGAGGTTTGATGGCTTGCCCAAGGTCACACAGCCAATAAGGGGCTGTGGCTGGCTGTGTCAGCGTTCCAGCTGGTCTCTGAATCTCAAGTGCCAAGCTTTCCACCAAACACAGCAGCTATCCAGCACAAAGCTCTGGCTGAGAATAGGCTTCCCAGGGGGCTGGGATGCTGGACTCTGGCCTGTCAGGGAGAGTTACAGTCTGGTGGGAGGGGGGCTGCTCCTGAACCGCCTGCTCTTTGATGGCGGAGCCCAGCTTTGATCTGCTTTTGAAGTCCTGGCCTCTGGAACTGGCAACCTCAATGGAGAGAACGCAGGGGAAGGGGGAGATGAAAGGGCAGGGGAAGCTGGAGGGGGAGAGAGGAGGGGAGACCGGCCATGAGAAGATGGGGAGAGAAACAGATGTGTGAAGGCGAACAGGGGAGCCAGGCAGCTGGTGAGAGGCAGAGGGGCAGCAGGGAAAGAGGGATTTGGGGAACTGGGGGATGGAAATGCTGCCGGCAGACAGCAGGGGCCAGGCCAGCCAGGGGGAGAGAAGGGGTAGGGCTGAGTGTGCCATGGGCTGGGTGGGGGGCATGGGGGAGAGGCCCAGACCAGGGCATCCAGTGGGGCCCAACTCTCAGCCTCTTCTGCTGGAGGCTGGCTCTGGGGTGAGACTGCAGTGGAGCCCACCAGCCCCCTCGCCCACCGTCCCCAGCCTGAAATTCCTCTTCTATTCCCAAGGAGGCCCTGCTCTCCGGTTGGCTCTGCTACAGGCTGATGGTTGGTGTCTGAACTCCAACAAGTTCCCGGCTAAGGCCTCATCAAAGGCATCTGATGGCCCGAGGGATGGGGAGAGAGGTTGAGAAGACCTCACATCTGGGACTTTTCTTGGGGTCTGTGGCCCAGGTTGTGGCTCAGGCAGGGGGGCGGGCTGGGCGCCTGATGTGCGGCTGTGCACCTGTTCCTGTCTGACAGCCCAGTTCCTCCACAGGACTGCCAGAGCAGGCAAGTGGGAACACGTGGTGTGGAGGGGCTCCCGGCAGGAAGGGTGGCTTCCCAGCTCAGCAGCCTCCCTGCCCTGCATCATCTGGCCCTGCACGGCCATCCCCATACTCCCAGATTCCCCATCAGTTCCTTAAAGCTCCTGCCCTGAGCTGGGCAGCCTAGTCCGGCACCTGTCGGACCCTAGACACAAACAGAAGCCTCTCTAAGGCACAGGATGGCAAATGAAAGCCGACTGGGGGCAGCAGACACTCCCTCTCTCCTGAGTTTCTTCCAGGCATGCCCAGGATTATACCCGCACAATTTCGTGTACTTTAGAGAAGCCGGGAGGGCATCCAAATTAGGATTTATGGGATTAATGGCTGTTTTTCTGGTCCCTCAGCCTGTCTCCCCAACTCCAACCATCAGGCCATCCTTGTGCTGGGCCTCTCCCTCAGCCTAGACCTCACAAGAAGCTGCTGTGGCTGAGCAAGTACCTGGCACCAGCCCCTTCCCTGCCCACAGCACCCTGCCTTGGTGAGGCAGAGGACGAGTGGGGTGGGGAGGCGTCCATGCTTCCGGGTTTCTCAAAGACGAGTGTGCAGCCGGCTCCTCCACCTCTAACAGGGGGGTTTGAGGCCCAATGTGAGGTGCTAGGGACCCCAGGATCAGCAGAGCAGCCAGGCAGCTGAGACACAGTGGGGCTGGGGATCACTGGGAGGGGGGAGAGCAAAGTTCACGGATCCTGGAACCCACCTGGGCTGGGAGGTGGGAATCGTTATGCAGAGGCCACCAGAGAGGCCCCTCCTGGGTCCATCCCCTCGTGCCAGCCATCTCAGGACCCCCACCTCCTGGGCCAGTGGGAGCCCTCAGGACCCCCTACCCCCTGGGCCAGTGGGAGCCCTCGGGACCCCCCTACCCCCTGGGCCAGTGGGAGCCCTCGGGACCCCGCACCTCCTGGGCCAGTGGGAGCCCTCGGGACCCCCCACCTCCTGGGCCAGTGGGAGCCCTCGGGACCCCCCACCTCCTGGGCCAGTGGGAGCCCTCTCACAATCAGCACCACCATATTCCTCCTGGTAGTCCTGCCTCCTCCATCCTGTCTTTTTCTCTATCCTCTCCCACCCTGCTCACCCCCAAACCAGCTGTAGCACAAAGACCTCCAAGTTGGGCTTCTCTCTGTGTGGGAGGGTGGACACTTTGGCCTGAGTCCCCGGCCCTCTGATCCTAGTTTCTCAGTTTGAGGCATCTTCAGCTTCCTCTGATGGAACCCCTTATGGAGGTCACATGTTCCCTCCAATCTCACCATGTTTGAGTCAACGTCTCAGTTCTTTGCACGGTGGCCTCCATGTAACTCACAGTATCCTCCAAGGGCCCAGCCAGGGAAAGAGCCCTGTTCTCCTCACTCCACCCAATGCAGAGCCCATCTGTTCCCCTTCAGCCCAGGGACTGAGGGGTCCTACTGGGAGTCCCTCAAGGTCAGGGTCCACTTTGAGCCCTAAGCAGTATGCACAGTGTCTGGTATGGCCAGGTGCTCAATACATGTGGGTTAATTAAACTGTTCAACTGGGCCAGGAGGAAATGGGGCCATGCAGCCTTGACCCTGAGGGCCCCTTGTGAAGAAAGGAAGTGTAGAGCACCAGGTGCCATGTGAGGGTTAAGCGGCCACCTGTGATGCAGGGACTGAGGCAGCTTCTGGAACCGCAGGAAGATAAGAAGGCCTGTTGGAGCAGGAAGGAGCCCTAGAAATGACTGGGTTCCACAGGTGGGGAAACTGAGGCTCAGAGAGGGGAAGTGATGTGCTCAAGATAACACAAATCGATAGCAGAAATGGGCTTGCATTCCAGACTCTGGGCTCCTGGTCCACACCAGCCTGACCCCTGTTCACGTCCTCCACTCTTTCCATTGCCAAGGCCCAGCTGGGCACCCCTCCATTCCCACACAGCTAGGGTGTAGGCACTGTGGGAAAGGCCAGGAGGGGTCATCAGAGCAGGAGGGTGGCAGGGTGTACCTGTAATCCCGAAGCAGGGGTGGATACTAGGGGTCATGCACTAGGGTGGGCTCAGCTGAATGGTGGCATACTCCACAGCCTCTCCAGGCCCTGGGGGGGCAATCTGTGGCCCCGACACAAGTTCCAGGGCTGAGGTGTCCAGCTCTGCATAGTGGACATCAGTATCCTTTAGGCCAGAGCCCTAGGAATGAGGCAAAAGGGGGAGATGGCAGGAGGAGGTAAGGGGAGTATGGACAGGGACAAAGCACCCCAGGACCAGGCATTTGGATGAGGTGTGGGGTTGGGAGTATGTGGGAGTGCAGGGGTGGGGGAGAAAGGGAACAGTGGAGGAGTGGAGGGTTAGGGTGAGAGAGAGAGAGAGAAGCAGAACACCAATTAGTGACCACAGAGAAAACAAAGGCTTGGAGAAGGTGTGTACAAAAGTTGGCCACAAAACATTTGTATGCTCTGCTAAGCTGTGTCCGCTTAGACACCGGGGGCACAGGGTGGGCAGAGGCACGGTGAGTCCCACTTCCCACCTCACTGTACTTGGCTCTGAGAGACTATTTATGCCAACCCTTTCACTTTGCAGAGGGAAGACACAGGTTGGAGGGGATAGGATGTGCTTGGGTTTTAGGGAAGTGTCTAGCAGAGATTGGTGGCATACAGTGGGACTAGAAGTCAGGGCCTGGCTTTGGATTTTAGCTGGCCACTTGCTGTGGCTTGCAGGGCAGGTTCAATGCATCTGAGCCTACTTTTCCTTTTGTAAAATGGAGAAGGAAAACTTACGAGCACGATCATTATCCTTAGAACCCTGGGCTCCGACTCCCGGCCCTGTTCTATCCAGCGGCTCTGCAGTACTTCGACTCTGGGTTTGATTTGGAAACTATTAGAGTGAGTGAGCTCTGAGGGTCTGCCCTGCAGTTGAAAGGAAGAGCCCTCCTTGCCTCTGCTGGGAGCTAGCTCTACTCAAGGTGGGACTGTGCCAAGCCCCTCTCCTTTCCAGGGCCATTGGCAAAATGGGAGGGTGGCTTGAGGACCCCCGAGGCCCTGCCAGCCCGTATCTCTGGATCTTCCCTTACAGCCCTCTCAGCTCAGTGGGCAATGCTGGTGTTCAGGCAGACAGACAGAACATCCTGTCCACAGAGCAGGGCCTGGGGGAGAAGGGGGCTCTCCCCGGGCAGGTGGGAAGAGGGCTACATGCTCTTGGAGGAGGACCTCTGAGACCTGGGCTGCTGCCCACTCTCTTCCCATTGGCTGGGCCATCTGGGCAGTAGGAAAGGCCCAGCGTCCTGATTTCAACTGCCCTCCAGCAACGCCCATCTTATGCCCATCAATGACTGCAGGCAGGGACACGTGGCAGAGCTAAAATTAGAGCAATTAGCTCCTGATTTCTCACAAGGGAAAGTCACACCCTCATGCCTTCTCCTCCCTTACCCCTCTGTGCTTCCAGAGACTGCTTGGCATGGCGTGGGGGGAGGAGATACCTCTTTTCCAGAAGAGGAGGCTGGGGAGGACGTATATAGAAGGTCCTGGACAGAAGGAAGGGGAAGGGGTCTGAATAGACAGGAGGTCTAGGACCCAACCCATAATCTGGAGGCCCTGTGAGGGGGCTGAGGAGCAGGCAGGCAGCTCAGTGAGCAAGTGGGAGCTGCTGAAACTAAAGGTCTTCAGGAGGCAGCCCAGATGTGCCTTGTCCTTGAGGCCTGCAGAGTCTGTTCAGGCTTTGACCGCACTGCAGGGAGGTCCCACAGATGGGAGGGTGGCTACCAATCGACACCTGCATTGCATTAACTGTGTCCTCATTCTGTACACCAGTGGTGTGACAAGACTGAAGAGGCCCTGCCCCTTGTCCTTCCCATCATCATGAGGATGGCTGGGGACAGGTGCGTTAGGTGAATGAGAGGCAGAGGGTATCCTGGGGTTGCTTAGATGCCACAGGCTCCCACTGAGGATGTCTGTTGAGAGACCATCAGTGTGCAGATAACTGCTCTGCATAGGCCCTTCCCAGCTGAGAGCCATTGGTATGGAGCAACCTTGACTCTGACCCCCACAGAGGTCTGGGGTGATGGCAAAAGGGGGTTTGGGAACATCTCATCCAGGCAGGTAGAGGGGATATTCAACAAGAGAGTCTGGGACCATCTAATCCAGGTGATGGAGGGGAGTTGCCCGGTTCATCCTATGGGTTCCAAAGATGTGTGTCTGTCTCAAAGACAGACAAAGAGCACTGACCTGCAACTTTTGCTGGGTGATACCAGGAGCAGCTCAAGACAACAGGCGGATAAAGGTAAAAGGGAGAATTGGGTCTAGCTTTGTCACTACCCTCTGGCAGGGAGAATCCCACCCTGAGTGGGAAGAAGGGCACAAAGCATCCCTGGCACAAAGTGGTAGCCTGGTTGCTGAAGAATTAGCCAGTAGTGACCTGGGAGGACATCTTGATGGAATGCAAGGCCTGCAAGGGCAGCAGAATTGGCTGGCTATTCTTAAACTATGTTGGCCTGGCTCTGTGAAAAGGGAGGGTCATCAGCAGTTAAATGCTCAGTGTAAGCCAGAGACCCTCTTGGGTTGCTTTCAGAGAGTCCCCATTGCGGAGGAGTACAAACTGGATCTGAATCAGAGTGCTCCCGAGGTCTTCAGCCAAGGGAAATCTGCTGTGCTTGGTAAGGGCCCGACTTGGGAACCTGCATCCCTGAAACCAAAGTGAGGACGAGTGGACGGAGATTCCTGAGGAGGAGGCCCACCCCATGTTGGAAGGACCTGCAGAGGCCCCTGCCTGTGCCGCTCCCACTCCTATTCCTGGCTGCAGGCTGGTAACAGGGTTAAAGCCCAGCACTACCTAGCCGGGGACATGCTGGGTCGGATCCGGGAGGAGAGATGGCATGCCTGTGGGGCAGGGGTGGCAGGAATTAGCTAGCATGAACCAGCAGAAGCCTGGCAAGCACTCCTGGCTCAGATACTGAGGGTTCTTGATCAAGGAGGTCAGAACAAAGACTGGATAAGCAAGGATTCCTTGGAGGCCCTTTCTTGGGACATGGGGTTCAAGATCCTTCAAGGACCCCAGAGGAATAGGGCAAACTCACTGCTGGGGCACGACATTCCTCCAGATCATAAGTGCAGAACTGGGATTGATGTATAGACCCCATGTTAGGTCTATGGGTAAGAGCCAGGTGGAAACCTCTGAAACTGCACCCACCAGCCAAGAGGGTAATTCAAAAGTGGTATTGTACTCAGGGTGCAGAGAATAGCAGCAATATTTGTCATCACTGGAGGCCTAAAGGATGAAGGGCGGTAGGTAGTCTTCATCTTTATTTAATTCATCAGTCTGGCCCCTGAGAAACCAGATTGATCCCAGGGAATGACAAGCGTTCCTATGGTCTGTCGGTGTCCCCTCCCCACCGATTCCTATATTGAAATCCTAACCCCCAAGGCTATTAGGGGTATTAGGAAGCAGGGCCTTTGGGGATTAGTGCTCTTATGTTGTGAAAGAGGCCCCGGAGAGCTCATATCCTCTTCTACCACATGAGGACAGAGAGAAGACACTGTCTATGAACCAGAAAGTGGTGCCCTCACCAGACAGAATCTTGACCTTGGACTTCCCAGTCTCTGTAACTGTAAAAAATAAACTTCCCTTGTTTTTAAGCCACCTAGTTTATGGTATTCTGTTATAGCAGCCCGATGGACTGAGCCCACTGCCATGGCTCGGTCAAGTGGCATCCCTGACTGCACCTGCTGGAACAGTCTTCCAAATGGCAGCCATAGTGCCAGCTCAGGGGCAGCAGCACTCTGACCGGTGTCTATGTGGTGCTGGGTCCTCAACAGGAAGAATACGTGGGTCTAGTCAGAGCCAGCCCCACCCCATGCTGGAAGGTACTGCAGAGGCCCCTTTCAACCAAAGGATGAAAGCAGGAGTGACCTTATCACTCCCAGGGACCCAGTGGGGAAAATTTCTACTCCCATTCCCAGAACTTTGGGCTCTGCAGGATGGAGGTTCCCCTTGGAATACAGTGAGGGCAGCTTCTGGGCACTTGGACTCCAGTTGTTCAGGGCCAGCTGGGAAGAAGAGGAGTTGCATGTAGGCCCCAACCTGCAGGAGGAGGTTAGGCGGCTACTGTAACATGGGGGCCAGGAGGAATATGGGTAGAGCCCATGCGTGGCCTACTTGGGTGCCACTCCTGCTTCACCTGTGAATGAACACTGCAGCAACCCCGGCCTGAGAAGGGCACGCTCATCAAGGGCTCAGGCCCTCCCACATGGAGGTTGGGGTCATACCCACAGGTTAGCCACCATGTCTGCTGGGGACAGAGCTGAGTGAGGGGATTGGTATGACAAAGAGATGATGAGTGCTGGTGTGGCCCTAGGACCTGCTGCTGCTGCTACAGGGTACATAGCTCAGGAAGAGAGGCCCCTTGATCATGGAGGAGCTGCTCCCTGCCCCTGGATGGTGGGCAGACCTCAGTGCCCGGTGGACTGCGGCAGCCATGGACCTGGGCAGCTTGGATTTCAGCCCTGGGAGTGTAGCTGGCTGCAGCCCCTGTGGGCCCACCTGGTGTTGTGCTGAGACCACGCTTCTCCGAGACTGTTCCCAGCCAAGGATGAATGAGTCCTCAGCAGGAAGAATACATGGGTCTGGGAACCAAAGGATGAAAGCGGGAGTGACCGCTTCACATTCACTCCCAGGGACCCAGTGGGGAATATTTTAATGGATGGGCATCCAGCACAGGCCCGTTCCTGTGGGAGGCGGGAGTCCTCTAAGGGCAGTGACGGCCCAAGGATGGCGCATCGCCTGGCCATGCTGTGCTGCCACCCTGAGACTTACTGCTCATGCCCCTTCCTTCCCTGCCCTTTCACAGGAGGCAGGTGAAACCCCCCCCCATCTGAAGGCTCTCCTGAGGCTCCCGCCCCCACCCCCCACCCCACTGACGCTCACATGTCTACTCTTACTTTGCAGCTGCTTCTCTGGGGACTGGAACTGACACAGTAGCTTCAGAAGCCCATCCTGCTGAAGGGCACTGGGTCCAGCCTTCTACTTCTAGCCTGGGTTGTCTACACACAGTATGGAAGCTCTCCTTAGAGTCAGGCGGCATCTCCTCTGTTCTTCTAGTCACTGGCTTTGGAGCCTCTGGAAGTCCTCCCAGAGACTTAGCCTAGATCTATCCAGCAGCTTGCCCAATGGCACCTGCCACCTGAGGGGACTCCTAGCCCAGAAGCCTTGGCGGGGATTGAGTGGGGTGAGCACCCCTGGGTGTGTGTGTGCAGCATGGACTCAGGCCACACAGAGGGGCCCAGGCCCACCCAGACTGGGGCTGCTGAGCTTGGGTGAGACTCAAGTTGCTGCCCCCCGCCCCGCTCCCTGCAGCCTTCCCACCCCCTCTGGAGCCATGCTCCCTGCCTGGCTCCCTCTTGTGACTCGTTGGGAAGAAGAATTGATGACAACATCAATAATGTGACTTGTATACAAGCTGCACCACCAACAAACCCGAGTACTGGGGATAAATCCTTTCCTGGCCCAGTAATTTCTCTGTAAGCCAAAGGAATTACACTTTTCTTGGCAACAACAGCGCCTCCCCAGGACGCCAGTTTCCCTTCCCCTTCATATACCACCCCAGAGGCGATTCTTACAAGCATCTCTCCACCCAGATGCCCTCCCTGATCACAGGGCCCCAGGCTCAGGCCACAGGGTGCAGATGCTCTCCGTGACCCTCACTTGGCCCCTCTGCCCATGGCTGGTGGGTAGATGGAGCTTGCTCTGAATGGATAAACTTATCAGGGGATCCTGTTTGGTCCCACACAGCAGTGCCCAGGGATGTAAGGCCATTAAGGGGGATGAGAGGGCAGAGCCAGGGTGAGAGGAGCGCAGAGGGAGGGGCCAGGGTGGTGGTGTGGGTGCTGTCCTTGAGCTGGAGCTGCCAGGCGTGGCCTGTTCCTTTGGTGCCCCCAGGGAGGGCTGTGCATGCCAGGCCGAGGGGGCAGCAGTCAGAGAGCAAGACCGAGTCGTTAGCGGGGATTAAAGTCTGGCTGCAGCTGTTCCTGCACATCATGGCCTTCCTTACACTGAGCCTGGGCCCTCTCCATGGGGATCCTGCCGAGTCTCCCGTGACTTTCCAGATTGCTAAGTTGCATCATCTTACTTCCCCCTCGTGCCTCCCCAGCCCCCTCCTTCCGCCATGGTTCTGACAAGTAAGGCTACTAAGTGCTGTGGAGGCTGAGGGAGAAGGCTGTTTTGGAGAATCCTCAATGGCTTTCTCTTTCCAGGAGATTCTGGGGCTCCCCCCTCCATCCTGCCTCACCTACGTTCTGGCCTGGGATAATGTCCTCTCTCTGTCCTGAGGCAGGGGTAGAGAGACGAGGCTCTCCAGGTGGGAGGTTCCTGCCCAAAGTGGCACCCCAGCCAAGCTCTCGGGGCCACCTTGCCTGGTCTCTGGGCTCCTGGGGCTGAGGGGCAGCCAGGCAGTAGCCTGGGCCCATCTACTGCACACAAGAGGCCCAGGGTTATAGAGGGCTCAGCATTGAGCTGCGTTGCCCTGACGTTCTTCCAGCCCTGCCCTAGCTCCTTTGTCTTCAGGGGAACTCCCCACACACCTGGTGATAGCAATGGCTGCTGCCTGGTTAGGTCCTGGACTTGAGAGCTGCAATACCCAGGGTTCTAATTATGCTATTATGCTATCCCCAACTACTCACTGGATGGTCTTCCTTTGGTTTAAATGTGTCCCCCAAAGCTCCTGTGTTGGGAACTTACTCTTCAATGCAACAGTGTTGGGAGAGGGTGTCTAATAAGAGACAATTAGGTCATGAGTGCCCCCATAAGTAGATTCATGTTGTTATTAAGGGAGCAGGTTAGTGTTTGAGAGAGAGTGGGCTTGTTTTGAAAACAAGCTCGACCCCCTCTTTCTCTCTGCCTCTCAGAGACTGCTCTCTCACCCTGCCACCTTCTGCCATGGGATGACACAGCCAGAAAGGTCCTTGCTAAGTTCTGGCCCTTCCACCTTCAACTTCCCAGTCTCCAGATCTGTAAGAAATCAATCTCTGTTCTTTATAAATTACCCAGTCTCAAGTGTTTTGTTATAGCAGCACAAAATAAACTAAGAGCCTCAGTTTCCTCATCTATAAAATGGGGGCAACAGAAGACTTATCATGTAGATTCTTGTGAGATTAAACAGAAACATGTATGAAATGTGAGTAGCAAAGTGCCTGGCATACAGCAGGTCCTCCACCCTGCCACCGTGATCCTTTCTGTTGGAACTGGAACCACGTGGCACAGACTGGGATGCTGGGGGTGAATCCCAGATGGGAAGGAGAATTATACAAGTGTTGTCAAGCTGCTGTTTGAGGAGTGATCTTTGTGTCCTTGGCTAAGGAATAACTAATAGTTGGTGGTCTTCTGCATTGTATCAGAAGGTGGGGGCTGGGTTGGTCCTCTGGGCTCAGCACCCTGGGAAGGGAATGCTGCCTCCCTGGGGGCAGGATTTGGCACCTTAAGACGGGTTCACATTGGCACTTCCAATCAAGAGGGAGGATGGCTGTACTGTGGAGACAAAGGCCTGGCTCTCCCAACAGTGCCAGGAGAATGTGTGTTATCTTTGGGCCCAGGCGGTCTGGCCTGGGTCTCTGGGCTGGCACCGTGTGGGTACCGCCCCTAGCCTTGGAGTCTGTTGAAAGGAGCAGGCGGTGGGCAAAGGTGGCAGACATTCAAGTGGACGCTAGCCCTCTGAGCAGCTGCGAGTGGGGCCAGGAGGATGGGCCGTGGCTGGCTTTCTGGTGGTCGTTGGCAGGACAGGAGACTGGGGTGCAGGGGTGCAGAACTGGGGACAGGGCTTGGGAGAGGGAGAGCTTGGCATCAGGCTGGGGCCAGCCTCATGGAAACCCCACTCTTCCCAGCTGTTCTGCCCAGGGTGCCTGCAGTGGGTAGCCCTGGGCTCAAGTGATCCTCCTGCCTCAGCCTCTCAGTGCTCCCTTGTCTCCTTGTCCTCTTTCCCTCTAAAGCAGCTGGGCTGTGGCCAGGCCAGGTAGAGCTGGGCCAGGCACATTGTCCTAAGATTCAGTTGCCCTTACCAAGGGGTAGTAGGAGGGCGAGACCCCCAGATCACAGTACGGGGGCTGCAGGGACAGCTTCTGCAGCTCCTCTTCCTGCCGCTGCCTCTCGGCCTCCAGCTGGAGAATCTGGAAGAGAAGGAGGTGCCTGCTGCACATACTTTCTCATGCCCCTGCTCTGGGAGACCCTCTTGGACCCCCAATTGGATTAGGACCCCCTCCTTGATTCCCACACCACCCCCCATCTCTGTATCTGCCCCACTGGTGGCTACCTGGGAGGGCACAAGGGCACTCTGAGCCATTAGCTTTGCTGGACATACCAGGGACCAGCACAGGGCCTGGCGCCCTGTCAGTGCTCAATAAATATACATTTTTTTGA
Organism: Galagoides demidoff; assembly: GCA_963574575.1. Lineage (NCBI taxonomy): Eukaryota > Metazoa > Chordata > Mammalia > Primates > Galagidae > Galagoides > Galagoides demidoff. Next base: position 18,325 of record CAUYQV010148382.1, on the reverse strand, counting down.
GACAGAGTCTTGCTCTGCTGCCCTGGGCAGAGTGCAGTGTGGTGTAATTGTAGCTCACCGCAACCTTGAACTCCTGGGCTCAAGTGATCCTCCTGCCTCAGTCTTCCCAGCTAATTTTTCTATTTTTTAGTAGAGATGGGATCTGGCTCTTGTTCCGGCTGGTCTCAAACTCCTGAACTCAAGCAGTCCTCCCACCTCGGCCTCCCAGAGTGCTAGGATTATAGATGTGAGCCTATATATAGGGTGTCTGGAAAGTTCATCTGCAATTTAAAGTTGCCCATGAACTTTATGAACACACTGTGTGTGTGTTTTCTTTGAGATAAAATCTGACTCTGTTGCCCAGGCTAGTGTGCCATGATGTCAGCCTAGCTCACAGCAATACTAAACTCCTGGGCTCAAGTAATCCTCCTGCCTCAGCCTCCCAAGAAGCTGGGACTACAGGTGTCCACCATAACTCCTGGCTAATTTTTCTACTTTTAGTAGAGATGGGGTCTTGTTCTTGCTTAGGTTGTTCTCAAACTCCTGAGCTCAAATGATCCTTTCTCCTTGGCCTTCCAGAGTGCTGGGATTACAGGTGGGAGCCACTGTGCCTGGCCCTGGAATATATATATATATATATATTTTTTGCTGTTTTTCAGCTGGGGCTGGGTCTGGCCTGGCATAATATTTTTGATACATGAATGAACTTAGAGGTGGAGGCAGAGGTTCCCCTGGGGCCCTGGTTCGGGAGGGTCCTAATTTGTTACCTCTCAGGGTAAGGACGGAGGGAAAACCTTGACCATGGCCTTTAGCTTGGACCTGGCCTGTGGACGCCGGCTCTGCCTCCAGGTTGGGCTCCCTCCCTGAGTCCATTTTCTCCTATTTTTTCCCCTTCCTCCAGTCTAGGGATCTTGTTCTCTGCTGCCCCAGGCCTACCTGGATGTCCTCAGGTCCAAGGTAGCTCTGCCTGTTGGGAGGAGGCTCTGGCTTCTGAGAGGGAGGCAGGTCAGTCCTGGGGAAACATGTTCAAGGTAAGCTCAGTACAGGGGCTTGTGTGTGGGGGTCTCTGCCCTAGTTAGGCTGCCCGATAGTTACTGGCCCCTGAGCCCCAGTCTCAATGACAGGCCCCAGGGCAGCCTCCTGGAGTGGCCAGAGCCTGTTCGGAATGTGGTTACACAGCAGAGTGGGTTAGAGGCCCTGCCCGCCTTTCCCAGGCGTCTCTGCGCCTGACTCCAGCCTGGCCTGCCCCTCTGGGTACCGGAACCGTGTGACTCTCAGGGTTTCTCGCTCAAAAAACTGGGAGATCCAGAAGATACATAGTGGGAGTGAGGTGTTGGATGCAAAGTATGGGGGTGCCATCCGTCAGCACAATAAATAATATTTAATGCAATATTTTTGAGATGAAAATTAATGCAAAAATCCATAATGAACAAAATATCAACATTTGAAGTGAGGACAGACAGGATCAGTAATAGTGGCATGCTGAGCCATATTGGAGCCCGAGGCAAGAGGGAAAAATCAGTAATTCTAATCCTGTCTTTATTTAAAATGTTAATATTTTGTTTGTTATGGATTTTTTGGATTCATTTTGATTTTTTACAATATTGTGTTAAAATGTCATTGGTTGCGATGGCGGAGGTTTTTGGCACTCCCTCACTCGCCGCCCCGGGGCCTGAATCGCCCTGTGCCTCAGTTTCCTCATCTGTAACCTGTGGATTTTAATTGTCCATCTGCCCCTGAGAGCAGCTGTGCAGATCAAATACATCTTTCTGGCAATGTGAACACTGGGGAGGACGGAGCCTGGCGCCCGTCTTGTCAAAGGGTTAATGTCCCTCCCCCCATTAAGTGGCCCCGAGCGCTGACAAGGTCCAGGGCTTCAGTGTCTGGGGAGCCACAGGGGCAGGCGGCAGGAGCAGAGGAGGGAGAGTTGGGGTGGGCAGAGGTTTGTTAACGCTCACCCGTCCTCATCTGTCCCCAGCTGGTCCTTCTGCTGCCGGTGACATAGAAAGAAGACAGCAAGTGCCACACCAAGAATGAGGATCACAGCCACGGTGCCCCCCAAGAGCCTGGCTATGCTTCCTGCACTCTCCTGGGGGAGGGGCTTTTCTGGAACCAAGAGGCAAGAAGATAATCAGAGAGAGAGACAGACAGACTCAAGTGAGCCAGGGGGAGTCAGGTGGGCAAAAGAGTTAGAATCAGACCCCTGGGGCAGCACACTGTTGTCAACATCCTTCCCCTCCTTGCTGCGCCCCTGTTCTAGGAGGGGGAGACAACATCATCCTCTTGGTCCCCAGGACCCTGTATGTAACCCCAGACCCTGCTCGGATCTTAGGATCTGGGGCACAGTGATGAGTGGGTAGAGGATGGGGGACTCAGGGCAGGTGAAGGGTGCTCAGAGATGAGGCCTCCACCCCCTTATTCCATTTCTGACCCTGCAGGGAAGATTCCTGTTGAGGAGTTTAATTTCCTTCCCCTCCCTACCCAATTAAACAAGCAAATGAACTAATTGGAGCTTTGCCCTCCCAGCTCTGGAGAGAGAGTGAGGGAGACGGGAGCTGTGAGATTGGTTGGGGAGGGGCATATGGCGGGACCTCTGGGGAAGACTAAGTTTCCTCAGTACAGACAGCCTGAAAAACCCAGAGGGCTGTGCTCTAAGGTGAAGGGCTAACCCATCCTCTGTCTGACCCACCTGGCCATTGTCCCACAGGAGGGAAGCAGGGCTGGGGTGTCTGGAAGCCCCTCTCAACTTTCTTTCTTTTTTTGAGACAGAGTCTCACTTTGTCACCCTGGGTAGAGTGCCATGGCATCGTAGCTTACAGCAACCTCAGACTCTTGGGTTCAAACGATTCTCTTGCCTCAGCCTCTGGAGTAGCTGGCATGTGCCTACCACAACATCCGGCTATTTTTATAGATAGGGTCTTGCTCTAGCTCAGGCTGGTCTCGAACTCTTAAGCTTAGGAGATCCGCCTACCTCGGCCTGCCAGAGTGCTGGGATTACAGGCGTGAGCCACAGTGCCTGACCTTCAATTTGCTTTGCGGTGGGACAAGCTACTCAACCTCTCTGGGTCTCAGAAAGAAAAGGGCCTCAGAAGATTGCTGGTGGTGGCTGAGCTGCGTCTCAGTCTGAGGTGGAGCCACCAGTCCGTCCCCGAAGACCATGAGGCTGCTGACACTGAGCCTGTGGCCAGGGGCACACGCTGCTTTCTGGCTGTTCAGATTTGGCCCTTCGTGTCCTTCCCTCTGCTGGGCTCCATTTCTCATCTCTGACCTTGACAACACTCAGGGGGGACTGGATCGAGGAGAAAATCATATCCTGCACACTCCTTTGTCTCTTTCCTCCCCACCGTCATCTTCTGTGTAATTAAATACGGGGCACCTGAATAGAGATGCTAAATTGCGGTTTGCAATAAACATCATGGAGCCAATTTTCCTAAAGTGGAATTGACAAGCACCTACCTCTCTCTCTCTCCCTCCTCTATCCCAATGCCAGGTATCTGGCAGAGACCTAGGTACCACCCTGGCTCCAAGTGACTCTGCAGCTGCTCTCCAGCCCTGGCCCCTGCTAATCAGGGGCAGCCCTCTTGCAAAGGCTCTGGCCCCTGCATCCAGCTCTCCACTGCTGGTGGGTGGTGGCCTTCTCTGGCAGGCAGTTTGGCCAGGAGGGGCAGCCTTATGTGAGGGTCATGGGTTCCAGGGGCTGGGCCCTGTGTGCGTTTCTATCACAGGGACCCAGAAACCCCCTCCTAGGATTCTATGCCCCAGGGCCGTGTTTCTCATCTTTCTGGTTTCACAGGACTCTTGGGCTAGGATACTGCAATCAGATAAACAAAGCGTGTCCCCTTTTCTCTAAACCTCGGCATCCTGGCACCCACTGCAGTAGATCGCTTCCCCATTCTCTCTTCTTTATCCTCACGCCTTCCTGCCACCCTGCAACCTTCCATCTCTACTTTGGGTTAGCAGACATCTGTGGGGCTCTGCTGCGTCCCAGGCACTGTTCTGGTGCTGGGAAGCAGAGATGCATGGAGCACAGTCACTCTGAACTCTCACTCTGTGGCGGCATCTCCCTGACTCCAGTGCCAACTCTCTGGGTCCAACCACCAGTATCAGCCGCACTACTGCCATAGCCTAACTAGCCTCTCTGCCTCCAATCCTGTCCCCTCCAAACAGATCTCTGCCCTTGAGCCTGAGTGACCTTCCTTCCTTCTTTTCTTCCAAGTAGAGTGCCATGATGTCATCACTCACAGCAACCTCAAATTCTTGGGCTTAAGTGATCCTCTTGCCTCAGCCTCCGGAATAGCTGGTGCCTACCTGGCTAATTTTAGAGACAGGGTGTCACTCTTGTTCAGGCTGGTCTCAAACTCCTGAGCTCAAGCAATCCACCTGCCTTGGCCTCCCAGAGTGTTAGGATTACAGGCATGAGCCACTGTGCCCAGCCTGAGTGATCTTACTAAACCACAGATCTGATTGGGCTACCTCCCTACTTAAAATCCTCCAAGACCTCTTGGCCCTCAGCAGTGTCCAGGGGCTGAGGCTTTTGAGGCTTTTGTGACTTGGCTCCTGGAGGAAATGCCACAGGCAGCCAGCCCAGATCACTTGCTCCGGCTTCCTTTCAGCCTCAGGTGTTGTGGGAACTCCTCTCCCTAGAAGGGTTTCTCTTTTCTCCTGCCTCTTTCCAGCCCCACCCACCCTGCAGGTTTGAGCTGGATGTGCTTCGTGTAGAGGGCCCTCCCTCCCTTCTCGGCTGGAATGGGTGTCCTCCTCTGGACTTCTCCAGCACCCTCTTTAAGTGCCTTTCCTATAGACAGTGAGTGCATGTCTGACTCGTTCCTGCAGCCTGTACATAATGCCTGGTAGTCATGAAGCACTCAGAAGGTGTGTTGTGAATGAACCAAGGCTTGGCTGAACGTGTGCAGAGGGCAGTTGTGGAATCTCACCTTCCACCAGGGGATACTCTGGCTGGGAGTCCTTAGCTATCTCTGTGTTGGATGCTAGGAATTCCGTTTCTCTGTACACAACCCAAACCTATATTCCCTTTTCTGCTCAGCACAGTGGAGGCAGGCTGGCATTTCCAAAGGGCTGGGGTGGGGGGACCAGTAGGGAAATGAACACACACCCTGTCTGGCTCACGGAGTTCAGGTTTCTCTCCCACATGGCTAGCCCCACACGGGATGCGATCAGGAGGGAGAGAAGACAGTTTCAGAACAAAGGGCTGGGATTTCAGCTCCTGCCTTGACTCCTGATTCGGGGCACCTCCTCCAGGGACTTTCATACATTGCCCCTCAGGGACTCCAGGGCCACTGTGGCAAGCAAGGGCGGCAGCTGTTCTTATAGGGGCCATCATGTCATCCTCACAGTGAAAACGAAAGTACAGTTGTCCCTCAGGTATCTCCCCGCCTCCAAAAAAAAAAAAAGAATACCAAAATCCTCACATATCAAGTCCCTGATATAAAAAGGTGTAGTAGTTACATGTAACCTAGGCACATCCTCCTGTATACTTTAAATCATCTCTAGATGACTTATAACACCTAATAATACAATGTAAATGCTATGTAAATAATTGTTACACTGTATTACTTAGAGAATAATGACAAGACAAAAGTCTGTACATATTCACTACTGACTCAACCATCCAGGTTTTTCCTGAATAATTTTGATCTGCAGTTGGTTGAACTCACAAATGGAGAGCCCATGGATGTGGAGGGCTGCCTGTCTGTGACGAATGAGCTTGTGAATGCATTCATGTGGGCATTAGGAAAACCAAGGGCCCCCACGTTGGGGTGCAGTGGGCTGGGCCCCAGATGTGCCAGGGCCACAGTGGACAACTCTGATGCTGCTCCCTCCAAATTGCCCTCTCTCCACGTCCCATGCTCTCAAAATCTAACTGCCGCTTCCCTTGGTGCCTTGAAGCCCTGTCTGGAGGGTCCCAGCTTGGGGGTGTATATAGTGGTAATAGAGAGAAAAGGGGCAATAGGGACAAGAAAAGGAACAGATGAAAAGACACAGAGGAGAAATTAGCATCAAATTCATGGTGTGCCAGGCACGATGTTGGGTGCCTCTGCTGATTTGGGGTTCATTTGATCCTCATATTAAGCCTGCAGAATTAGGTAGCATTACTCCTTGTGAGCGAAATGAAGCTCAGAGAGCCTAAGGAGTTTGTGCAAGGTCACCCAGCTGGTCAGTGGCAGAGTGGGCACTGGAGCCCATGCCGGTGTGACTCTGTCTCAGGCTGTGGGGTCGTCTTAGAAGTCCTGATCCCGTACTTGGCATGGACCTGCCACCCTGTCTCAGCCCTTGCCAGACACAGCCCTACCTGCCCCCTGCCTGAATGGGGGCCCCTGGTTGCTTTGTCTCTGAGCCTCGCCTTGACAGCTGTGAGGAGGGGGCCTGGTGCTGGCCCCAGCTGAAGCCTTGGCATCAAGCCCCCAGACACTCTCTGGTTGCACCGTGACGAATCTGTTCCCCCACTCCCAGCTCTGGGGGTATGAGGGCTGGCCTGGTCACCTGCAGGCAGCCGGCTCTGCTGAGCTGGGAATCTGTGTGGGGGAGGGCGCGGGGCATGCAGAGAGACCTGCTGTACACCAGTCTAGCGCTAGGCCCAGTCCTCACCGCAGTTCTGTGAGGTCAGCCATGTTCACCTTGTGCTACTAAGGAGACTCCCAGAGTTCAAGTCAGCTGTCCAGAGCCCCTCAGCTGGTACCACCACAGCTGGACTTGGGTCCGGGGGGCCTGCTGAGGTCCCTCTTCTGTTATGTCAGCAGCATCTGCCTCCTTTCTCTAGGAGGAGCCTGCATTCTGTCCTGGCTGCTTCTGTCTCTGGGATCACACCCCCGGGGCCTCAGTTCTCTCACCTGACACATGGTGACAGCCTGTTTGGCTTCCCCTCCCTCGAACTGAGTAAGTGAAATCCACCGTGAGTTTCATTCTGGGGGCTGCAGGACAGGACAGGGACCTCGGGGGCTTCTCTAGTTCTTCAGGTGCCAGACATGCCCCCTACACTGAGGCCTTGTGGTCTGGGAGTCCGAGGACCCTTGGACTACACCTAAGTGGCCAACAATCTAAATCCATGTTTCTTGGCCACCGAGCTCTCAGCTGGACCTTGTGTTCCTTAACCCCAGGCTTCACTCAGGGGGCAGGTGAATCCAGTCTGCTCACTTGCCCACCTGCCGCCCCTCCTTCCCTTAGACAAACATGTCCCTAGCACTGTCTATGTGTCAGGCACTGAGCCGGGCACCGAGGGTCTCATTCCCTGGCTAATGGAGGAGTCATACATGAGCACAGCTGAATACCCTATTCTGTGACTCAAGCTCCCAGAGAGGTCCCTTCAAGGCCCAGGGAGGTATATAGAAGAGTGTTAACTCTGGGAGTTCATGGCTTCACAGAGGAGGGGCTTTTTTCACAGAGTTTTGATAGCATAATAGGAGTTCACCAGGAGAAGAAAGGGAGAAAGAAGAGAATTGCAGGCAGAGTGAGGAATGTCACAGGAGTACATGTGTGAAACATGGGGTATATGAGGGAACTTCCAAATATTGGTATGGCTGGAGATAGGGCAGAAATTGGGGTTGGGGAAGCAGGTGGCAAAAGCATGCTCAGAGGTTTGGATTTCATCTATGGGTCATGGAAATGCGGTCTCTTATGCTGCCCCTGCTTGGGGACAGACACATTGCCTTTCTCAGAGCTGTACTAATGAGGCTTTCCTGGAGTCATCTCCTCCTGAGCTCCTTAGGGAAGCCACTTGGCCCTTCTGCCTAGGAGGCTGTCCCGGCCAGGGCTGGTCTGCACTCTGCTTGTCTCCTCTGATGCAGACCAAGCAGGTGTTTCTGGAGAGCCAAGGGCTCAGAAGAGGCTGGGTGTTTGGACTTAGCGCCCAGAGGTAGGATTTGAGAAAGGAGGGTCTGATTTTATTGTCCAGGGCTCCTCCAGTGGCTCAGAGCCCATTGACCATTTATCCAGCCTGGGTGTGCAGGACTGACCTCTTTCCTTCTGGTCAAAGGCAAGGGCTTGAGGGAGCGTGCTCTGGGCCAACTCTGCCCTGTCGGGAAGCTCTGAGGGCAGCGTCCAGCAGTCTCACTGCTGGGAGGACTCCCCAGACACATTTGAATCTTATTGTTAAATTGAAGCCCAACTGTGAGAATGTAGGATCTGACCCACAGGGACAAGGAACACTGAGGCCAGGGCTGGGGAATGTTGTAGGGCAGCAGGAATTCTGACATGGCCCTAAGCTAAGGACCAATAGTGGCCATCCCTGCACCTCTGTGGCCTTAGCATGAAGACTAAGCTCTCCAGCTGAACCCCAAGGCCTTGCACAAACTTCCCAACCAGGTCCGATTCAGGGTTGTCCAACGTTTTGTTTTTCCTCTGCCACATGTTGGAAGAATAAGAGTTGTCCTGGAGTCACACATATACAAACAATAATGAAAGCTGATTAGCAAATAAATAAATAAATAAATAAATAAAAAGAATCCACGCATTCTTTTCATGATATCTGACACCACTGATAAATAAAAAATGTCCTCATAAGATCAGCTTGTGTCCTGCAGGCTGCAGGTTGGACACCCCTGGGACATCACGTCCCCCACATGCACCTGCCCTACTGTGAGTTTAGCTTTTTTCAGCTCTCTGTGTCTCTGTCTCATTTCCATTCTTTCTTCTCAGGACCCAGAGCTGGGCCAAACCCTGCGCTTGGGGCTCATGGCAATTTGCTCTCACCTTGCCCTGGGGGGGCCAAACTCCTTCCTCCTCAGCTTAGGCCACACAGGAGGGGACTCTTTCAGGGGCCTCCCTCTGATCTGAAGTGGTGAAAGAGCCCACAGTCACAGAACTCTGCCCTCTCCTCCTCTTAGCAATAGCCTGTGGTGCCCCCAAGCCAGCCCTGAGTGGCAGCAGTTGGGAGCCTCTTGCCTGCCTCTCCCCTGGCTGGGCTCCTGGTCACTCCCTCTGGCCTGGATTAGGTTGTGCTTCAGCCTGTGTCTGCCCTAGTGGGCCCCTCAGTGCAAAAAGCCCTTTCTCTGTAGCTACAGAATATGCTCTGGTTCTGAGCTTATGTGAAGGTCACCTTGCAGTCACCTTCGTGAGACCTCCGGATGGAGGCTGGAGGCCTGAGGCTCAGAGCCCTGCCCTCTTCTTTCCCTGGTCCTGACATCCATTCTGTTTGCCTGGAGCAGTTATAAATTATGTAAAGTTTTAGCACAATGCCTGGCACATAGTCGATAAGTAATAAATGGGTGCTATTTTTGTTATTAGCTATTCAATAAATGGAAATTAATGGTACTGTTGATGGTGATGAAGTTGTTGATGAAGATGACGATGAGCTGAGGATGGTGACGGGGGTGGTAATGATGTTGACACTTCTCCCCTCACTGGAAGGTTGGCTTCTTCACCCGTGACTCGGGGTCAAATGGCACCTGTGACCACATTATCATAGTATCAGTTATATGTTACATGTACTTTTACTTAAATTATTTCATTTGACGCCCACACCCTTTGCCTTTGTTGACACTTGGGTAACTGGCGGCTCAGAGAAGGTTAGTGAAAAGCTGAGGGTCACACAGCCCATCGATGATGGAGGTGTGATAGGAGCCCGGGTGTCCCAGATGAGAATCCTGCCTGAGTCCATCTTGATGCCCCTGCTGCCTCCATCTCTCAGTCCATCTGCAAAGGAAGACAGGCCAGTCTAACCTTGAATTGGCCACTTTCTTAGCTGTATAGTCTTGGCCAAATCACTTAAACCCTCTGAGCCTCAGCGTCCTCATCTGAAAATAAGAATAACAATGAAATTGTTGCCAGTGAGGTGGCTCACGCCTGTAATTGTAGCACTCTGGGAGGCCAAAGCAGGTGGATCGCTTGAGTTCAGGAGTTTGAGACCAGCCTGAGCAAGAGTGAGACCCTCATCACTACTAAAAATAGAAAAAAGTACTCAGGCATCGTTCTAGCTATTGGGGAGGCTCAAGCAAGAGGATCTCTTGAGCCCAAGAGTTTGAGGTTGCTGTGAGTTATGACAATGGTACTCTACCCAGGGTGACAGAGTGAGACTCTATCTCAAAAAAACAAACACAAAACAGAACAATGAAATTCTTATCAGCCATAAATATGGTAATGTATGTTAGAGCCCTAGCATGGCACCTTCAGATTAGTGTTTTTCAACGTTTTTAATCTCATGGCACACTTGAACCTATAGTACAGTGGTTCTCAACCTTCCTAATGCCGCGACCCTTTACTACAGTTCCTGTGGGTCGCGACCCCCAGGTTGAGAACCGCTGCTATAGTTCAACTTCTGCGCCACAGTTATATTGATCAAAAAAGGAGTAAAAAAAAAAAAGAATATATTTACTGTGCTTTGAACTTCTTTTGAAAATAATTTCATTGATGATCTTTAAAGATTTTTGCCACCCACCTAAGATCCTCTCACGCACGCTGGTTGCGTATCACAGCTCTGGGTAGCCAGGGCTCAGTAGGTCTGGTCCTCATAGGGGAGCCACATGTCTCCTCCTTCAGGCAGAGCAGCTAGGCAGCTGGGGCTGGGCAGCTGGAATCCTGCCTGTTGGCCCCTCTCATTCCTGCCCTCAGCTGTCCTTAGTCCCTTCGCCATTATGATCCACATACCCCAGACTTTTCTAGGCCTGTGCAGGGCTCAGGAGCAGGAGTCAGAGCAGCCGCTCGTGTGTGTCTGTTTGTGTGTTTTTTGTGTGTGTGTGACTGTGATCAACTTTGGGAAAAGCTGAGGTCCCTTCCCACTTTGCCTATGGTGTTCCTCCATCTAGAGTGTTCCCAATGTCACCACCCTTCCTGTTTCTTCACCGCAGCTCTTCACACCTTGAGTTGTCATTAGGAAGAAGAAACATGAGTGAGGCCGACTCTGAGCCCCCTCCAAGGTCAGGCCCAGCTGGAGAGAGTTACTGGGATTTCACACACATTCCTGGGGGGAGAGGGATTATCTCCCTTCTGGGAACCCTGCTGCGAGGGCTCTGACCCCCCCAGCCCCTTAGAAGGGAGGAGGAGAGGCCAGCCAGGTGGGGAGAGGGCTGAGGGCACAGGAAACACATTTATCTATCACAAGCCCATCCTGTCCACCCCCACGATGTCCTCTTCCTTCTCCTCTGCCAGCTCCTCTTTCCTCCCTATCTCCTTCTCATAAAGGGCTTCCTTAGATGGGGAAAGAAGCGCCACATTTGGAAAGGCACATCGCACGTGGGAAAAATACTGGCCGGATCCTCTACCTCCTAGTGGTGTGATTGTAACTATGTTGAGCCTCAGTTGTCTCCTCCGTAAAACAGAGAAAGGGCAGAAATAAGTGAGGTAACAGACGTGGAGAGCCTGGCACAGAGCAGAAGCACATTATTAGTATTGAAAAGTACAATGTGGTGGTGGTACTGGGTTCTCTCCCTTGCCAGGATGCTGGTGGCACGCTGGCTGTGAGCTGATGAGCTCCAGATTCTTCCAGCACTGGCTCTGCCCCTGGCAGGAGCCACTGCCCAGGACCCAGCAGGAGAGCTGGGCAGAGCAAAGGGCTGAGTTTGTCCCTGCAGGAACCAAACATCACTGGTTTAGATTCAGTGTCCACTAAGGAGCTCTATAAACATCCAGGTACCAGCATCCCTGCCCCAAACCCTTCCTCAACCCTGTTAAAATCAGTGCAGTGGGGCCTAGGAAGCTACTTGTTTAGGGAGGGCCTGGGGACAGTCTGGGTCTTTGCCAGGTCTCTCCAGCCACCTTGCTATCCTCCGGTGGCCATCACTACACCGGGACTCCGCACGCCCATGACATTTCTGTCCTCCCTGAGGGTGGACATTCCAGTGGTCTGGGTGGGGACCTTCTCTGTCTTCTGCGCGGGCAGGAGCTCTGATGCCTGCCTGGGCTTACCTTCCTGGGACTCAGATCTGAGGGTAGGGGTAAGAAGGCCTGAGTGACAATAGTATTAGATTGGTCAAATCTGACTCCTGTTCCACAGCACATGGAGTTAGAAGGATGCAAGTTCAAGGCCAGCTGAGATGACCCCTGGGGATTTGGGAACTGGGCTGAAGACTACCATAACAAGTGGATTCAAAAACAGGATCTACCCTACAGACCATGGTTTAGAGCTGGTTTGGTGGGTGGGGGAGGAAAAGCAAACCTGTAATGGGGGAGGGGGGTGTAAGTGGTGGGTGGGAGGAGGGAACAGCAGCCTAACTGCCCCTATCCCCACGCCAACATACGTATGTACTGCCCCAATCCCCACGCCAACATACGTATGTACTGCCCCAAGTCTCTAAAACAGATTGTCCTCTGATCCCCCTGCTCCCTATTTTTGGGGCCTGTCCCTCCCTCTCACTCTTGTTAAGTGCTCAAGGAGACCCTTGTCCACTCAAGCCCTAGGACTTCCCTGGATGGAAAGGGATACCCTTGGGAGTGGCCACACTGCCAGCTCTTTTAGGGCCTTCCCTCGGCCACCCTTTCAGTAGTTCTTGGGGATCCTCAAACCCTCACTGGCCCCTCACCTGCCAGCCTGAGCTTCTTAGCACGACAGCCACTGCCAGTGGGAACCAGTTGTTCTTCTGCTTTATTTCCTCTGGGACAAGATGAACATTTTTCAAGAGGCGTGTTACCAGGAAAATGAGAAGAACAGAAAAATACAAAAACACAGAAATGGGGGAGTCTGTGGAGCACTTATTTTTTCCTCCTGATATGTGTGTGTTATCCAGCCACAGACTCATGAAAAATAGCTGAAGGTCGGCGCTGCCTACAGCGAGCTTGTGCTACCCTTGGGAGAAGTGAGCTTCTTGCCACTGTGGGTATTTTAACAGGGTCCTAAGATCTCCTAGGTGGGGAATGACCTTGGAAGGTCATTGCATAATGACGATCCTTTACATGGACACAGAGGTTCATGGTTTACAAAGGGCTTTCACTTGCATTCTCCTAACTTTGCAAATCCCAGGGAATGGGTTAATATTACCATTTTACAGATGAGAAAACTGAGGCATGAGATCAAAGCAGCCTTTCCAAGGTCACAGAGAGGAAGTGACTAAGCTCACTGGGACTCACACTTGGATTCTGAGCCCTGCTGGGGTAGAGCTGCCCATGTTTCAGGGCACCCACATTTCTTTCCTTATTCAATCTAGTGTGGGGAGTCCACCCACACCAAGTTTCCCCTTGCCTGCCTGTTTACCCTCTTCTTCCAGGCATGTCCACCTTTGCAGGGCACTTAAAAGGTGGACAGAGGTAATTCCAGAGTTAATGAGCCATTGGCAGGTCACATTAGCAAGACAGACCTGGCACTCAGGAGGGACTTGGAGGGGTGGGGACCTGAAAAGCTTAGAATTCTCAAAGCAAACAGCCAGAAGCTGAAGGCTGTCTATCTTCCTGGGAGTGACAGGCATTGATGGTCTAGTCCTCTGTCCATCTGAGTAGGGGGCCCTCGGTCATCCCAGGACCCCACAATATGGCCTCAGGTCCTGGTAGAAAATCCCCCAAATTAAGTCTATATTGAGATAACCTCAACACGGTCTGAAGTAATTAAAATGAGAGGGGATTTAGATATGTAAATGCTTACGATAAATGCAATTAAATTCAGGGGAGTTTCTCCTGGCCTTGCCAAGGTGGAAGGCACAAATCCACCCTCCTCGGGAGTCCTGGTTCTAAGGATTGTGTGTGGGTTTTTTGGGGAGTGGGCAAGAGGATGAGCTCAGGTACCCTGGGGGGGACTGAAGACTCAAGAAATCTGGGGAACTTTAAAACCTGAACATACTTATGGAGGTGATGAGGAGTGGTGGGTTTTGTTCTGGCAAGTTCTGTGGGCAACATCATGGGATGCTTATGAGATTTGATTATTCCTTCAAGGAGCAAATAATCTCAAGAGAAGAAATAGAGACAGCTGGATTCTGGGTCCTTCTTGGGAGAAAAGCTGGATGAGGACTGATTTCTCTGCACTTGCCCTGTACTGCAGCCCTGGTGGCAGGCACAGTGTCTCCATTTTACATTACTTAGCCCAGATCACCAAGCTCATGGGACAGACTTGATGATTGAACTTGGGCTCCTATGATGCCAAAACTGGGCCCATCTACATCTGTTTGTGCGTGTCTGGGCTACGCTTTGAGATTCCAGAGCACCACTTCAAATGAGACTGTGTATAATGCATTTAGTAAGTTATAAGCCGATGGGACACTGTGAGCCACGATGGAGTTTGGTTTCTTTTTAATGGGCGGTTCAGTACCGGGTAAAGAGCACTTGGCTTTGAGTCAGAAGGCCTGGGTCCAACTTCTGAGTGTACAAATCACCACCTCTGTGACTTTGAGCAGACACAGAACATCCCTGAGCCTGGGGTTGGTTAATTGTCAGCTAAGGAGGTCAGTAGACCTGCCTCTTGCTTACCCCGCCGCCAGGGAGCTATGAGGGCCACAGGGCACCCAGGTCTCCCTGCAGTGCGAGGAGCCTGGTCTACTCGTGCTCATGCTTGCTATCAACATTTACATGGAGGTCTTTGCTTCTCCCCACGGCTATGTATTCAACTTTTCCGGATCACTTCCATTTCATCTTTTCATCTTCCATCCCATCTTTTCCGGGAAGTCTTTCCTCATGAGTCCTGTCTTCTTCTATGACTCCATTTGATACCAAACATGGTTCCCACAAGCTCATGTTTGATCCTGCCTAGGGCACTTGCTGCCCTGTAGGGACACTAAAACTTGTCTGGGGCTCTGGATCCCCTAGGGGTTAGACTGATGTGATCCCCCTCTCCTGGGCCAGAGTATGGCCCTGTCCTTCCCAGTTTTAACTCAGCAGCTGGAGGGCCTGGTGGTAGACTGGTTAAGTGGCATGACTCCTGGGGCTAGATCAGATGTATGGTTAATAATAGTACCTGCCTCCTCGGACTGAGGTGGGGATTTAACATTGTAAGGTACTTTGAACAGTACCTGGTACTTAGTGATACTGTAGGTCTTAGCTATTATTAAAATATCTTGGGTCACTTTGTAATTTCCAAACATTATATAAGTGTAAGGAATTCTTACTGTCGTTAGAGGTTCCTGGGCCTCAATTTCATCATATGAAGGTTAGGGAAAATGATCTTTGAGGTTTTATCTGGTTCTAAAGGTCTGTAATTTTAAAATAGGTAGATAGAGCTCTTGCTTGGTGTTTGCATGTGTTGAGCTGTAGGGATAAAAGAATAAGGTATATTTTGGGCCCAGGCTTTGGAGTAGAGAATGTGATTTCCAGGAAGCAACAGCAGGTGTTAGAGGGCAGCTCTTCCCAACTGAGGGACTCTGGCTGCTATCTTATTCCAGAGCTTGCAGGAAGGCCCTCATCAATCAGTTGGGGGCTCCAGTTCCCAAAGGGCATGCCTCTAGAAAGAGTCCCATGTAAGCCACCTACACTTCCCATTGATCAAAACCTCAGATCTTCCTAGGGTGAACAGACACTTCTCCGGAGGAAAACCCTGGAGAGACACAGCAGCCATGGTCTGTCTTGGGCCATTGTCACCTCCACCCTGCACTCCTTAAGTAGGAGGCCAGAGGAGACATGTGGGGAGTCCCTCCACCATGGTTTTCCTTGTGGGAACCCCTCTGCTCACCTCTTGTAGGGGCTGGGGTCATTTAAAAAAAATATTTCCCATTAATGTGAGTGTACAAACAACCAGGTCACAATATTTGCACTTGTTGGGTAGAGTCCTTCTTGTTGTTGTGTCCTGCACCCAAAAGGTGTGCCATAGGGCTGTGCCTGTGGCTCAAAAGAGTAGGGCGCTGGTCCCATATGCTAGAGGTGGCGGGTTCAAACCCAGCCCTGGACAAAAAAAAAAAAAAAAAAAAAAGAAACAAAAAAACTGCAAAAAAGGTGTGCCATACACCCTTGCATTGTGCCCGTTAAGTGGGAGCACACCAAGCCCTTCCCCTCAGCCCCTCTCCTCCCCCACCTCCCCTGGTTCCTCTCCCCACCCCAACTTGAATTGAACTGAGTTTTTCTCTTATGTGGGTGTGCATTAGATCGTCTACTGGCTTCATATTAGTATTGAGTAAATACTGAGTACTGAGCAAATTAGTATTGAGTAGGGTCATTTGTTTTGTTAGCAGTTGGGGCCTTCACTGCAGAGGAGGGCAGAGTGGGGCACTCTCACGAATGAGGGGTGAGCCAGCTGCCTCCTCCCCATGCTCACACATTCTCTGTGGCTACTGCAAGCCAGACTGCTCTGGAAGCGGCCCTTGGCCACAATCACCTCGGGATCAGCTACAGTAGATACAGGCAATGGGATGAAGAGTGATGATTCATCACTGTCAGGGCTGTCTACAAGCTCTTGGGACCTGCCACTCCGGCCCTGCCGCTTTGTGCCAGGAACAGCTCAGGAGATGCCACCAGGCTCTCATCTCTCGAGTTTTCTGTCTCATCTGCAGCAAAGGCCATCCATGCCCCAGACATGGACTCACTTTGCTCAAAGTCACCTGGGGGGAAATGGCATAGCTGGAAGCAGAATCCAGCTTCACACCTCCCAGGCCACTCCCCTTTCCAGTGTGTTTCCTCTGTCACCTGTGGTCCAGCCCTGACCGCCTGCCTGTCCCTCCAGCCCGTTATAGTTATCAGGGAAAACCCCACTGGGCATGGCTCCCTGGCCCTTGCCCTTCTTCTTGAGAACCCTCCAGTGCATTGCTTAGGCATCAGTTGTGAGGACCAGAGAACGGTTTTCTTTTTTTTGAGATTGAATGTCACTCAGTCACCCTGGGGTTGAGTGCTGTGATGTCATAGCTCACAAAAATCTCAAACTCTTGGGCTCAAGCAATCCTCTTGCCTCAGCCTCCCAAGTAGCAGGGACTACAGGTGCCCGCCATAACACCCACCTATTTTTAGAGATGAGGTCTCGCTCTTGCTCAGGCTGGTCTCAAACTCCTGATCATAGGCAATCTGCCCGCCTCGACTTCCCAGAGTGCTAGGATTACAAGTGTGAGCCACTGTGCCCGGTCAGGGAAAGGTTTTCCAGGGGCCACCGTGACCTCTCAGTGCCTCATGCCAGCCACTCTGAGTTATGTCAGAACTCCAGTCTCCTCAATGCTGGTATGTCCCTCCTGCTTTTCTGGGATTGCCCCAGAGCACTTATGCTCCCTCTGGTGCTCTGGCTGCACCCATCCTGTCCTAGTCTCCCCAGTGCCTCCTAAGCCCCCAGAATAGGGACCTCTCCTGGGAGGACCCCATCATGGCTGGGGACACCAACCCTGGGTCTGGAGTTCTAGGGAATGTACAATGATGGGCTTTCAAACATTCTTGTTTTAAAATCTAGGAAACTTTCAAAACTCCATATCTCTGATAGTTATATGAAAAAGTGCTCAACATCATGAGAAAAATGCAAATTAAAATCACAATAAGATATCACTGTGCCCCAAAGGCTAAAACTAAGAGGACATGTGATTCCAAGTGTGGGCAAGGAAGCAGAGCATCGAGAGCTGTCATATACTGCTGGTGGGGACACAGACTGGCTCAGCCACTCTGGAAAACTGATGGTGTCTGCTAAACCCTAATTCCACTCTTGGGTATGTCCCCAGCAGGAATGAGGATAATGGGCTCCAAAGTTACATACAAGAATGCGTGTAGCAACTTTATTCACAATTGTCCCAAACTGGGGACAGCTCACATATCCACTGGCGACAGAATAGAAGCGTCCACTGTGACCTATCCACACGATGGAATAATATCCAGCAATGTGAATGGATATTCAGCAATGAATCTCACAGACACAAAAGTAGTGACCTTGGTCTGATTCTATTTGTGAAGTTCTAGGATGAAGGTCCTGCCTGGGAGGGAGTGTGTGTGTCTTGCTCTGGGGCTAGTGACATGGGCGCATACATATGGAGATGAATGCCTTAGATTTGTACACTTTACTGTTCCTCAATTAAAAAAAAAAAGCTTAAAAATTAAGACTGACAAAGTACTAAAACTTTCAACAGAATCCTGGTAAGCAAAATGAACCAAAGGTAAGACCCATTCTCTTGTCAGGCAGCTCCTGGGCTATTCTTTGCAGGTGAAACTTGGGAGGCTGCACGGGAAGCCTTTGCTGCAGAGTAAACACAGCCGCACATTCCTGCAGCTGGGCCTGGTCCCCTGTGGCACGTGGGTGGCCCAGCGTGGGGATCCCCATAAAGGTCTTGCCCTGACGGACGCTCCCAGTTGCTCCACGCCTGGCCTGTGCCCCTCCAATCAGTGAGTGGTGGGTCATTGTGCAGCGTAATGCCAACCGGAGGGGACAAAACTAAGGGGGTGGTGGTCATCACACAGCTGGGACGGCACAGGGCTGCAATCCCACCGAGGACTGGGCAAGTGTCTTAGTATTTGATGTCTTTTCCACGACAGGTTCTGTTTCCCTGCTGAGAGCAGATACACAGTGGGGAACATAATGGTAAGA